>NW_019774436.1:339959-449954 GCF_001039355.2 Lingula anatina
AACTGCAAAACCTTATCATATTATTCCCAAAAATATTGATACAGATATTTCAAATATATTTGTCATGTTTAAAAATGGCCCATAAATGTCAAGCAATTGCCCATTGATATGCAAAATGGCCCATTAAGGGTGACCCAGGAGGGGCCATTGTCCCATGGGTGGTTTGAACCTTCCCAATCACTGCTAGATGTGTATGCTGAGACAGGCTGAAGCTTTTCCCCCTTATTTCTTATTTTTTCACAAATTATGCACTGAATTTTGATGTTAGATTATCATTTTATGGCTAACAATATGAGCTTTTGTACTAAAAATATGTGTTGGCCTTTGAATTTAAAATTTCTGAATTTGTATTTCAAATCCACTCCTGTAAAGCGACTTTCTTACAAACTTCTGTTAAAATTCTATTGTTTAAAAATTATGTTATTTTGATCAAGTTGTCATTTTAACATTCTGCATTATATTCCAGTTGGGGCTGATAATGTGGCTGTTATTGCTGTGGGAAGTGTACAAGGGCATGTTGAGCTTCCAGGCTGTGGCAATCGTAATGCTGGCTCAATCTGTTATTTTCATAAACGCAGCTGCAGGGGGATTCTTCTATACTCGCCCCGTACCTCCCAGCCTTAAGAAGAATTGAGAGTATTTCACACCTACCTCCTTTAAGACCAGTACTCAGCAGGACTTGGATTAGTTTCAGATATTTGTAGACCAATTTAAGACTGCTGAATCTGAACTGATTTTGAGTGATCAATTTAGAAACATGCTTGCCAATTCTATGTACTTTATGATTGCAATTTTTGATAATAAAATTATTAGTTAGAGTTATTATCAAGATATTAACGCCCAAGTTGAAAGAATCTTTGTAGATGTGTTTTGTATGTCTGATAAAATGACTTTTATCTTATTAAAATAATGTTTTTATTATGTACTAGTTGCTTTTTTCTTTTACAATATTTTTGATAGAAGCATGTATATGTAGATGGTAGACAATTTGGATTCTATGGACATTTTAGCACTCCATGATATTTTATACAAATATCACAATTTTTTATGTAATTTGAGGTTGCTTGTCCATGCAAATAATAGAAATATCCTAATCCCAGATCACAAATACAGCTACAGTATACAGCTGAACTTGCATAGATTTGTGTACACTATAACTCAGTTAAAAATATGATATTAGGAGCCTGTGAATCTCGGTGTCAATGCTGCTGTTGTGAGATGGGGGGATCTAAGTCAGTCTGAAACCATTTTATAATCACACTGGAAAATTGCACCTACAGAGAATAAGGTCATATAAATGTTGTTTATGCTATACATTTCAACTGTCAAAATGTGTAACATATGGGTTCTATTCGGAAGTTAAATGAAGGGAGAGTCCAAATGAATTCATAATATGACTTGAAATCTCACTGAAGAATCATGGCAGACATTGTCTATTTTCAAATGCTTTCTTGTATTCCTTTCAATGTGTGGTCACAAAGACAATTGTTCAAGTTTTTGTCTCTTAAAGCAAAGTAGTTTGCATGTTTAGATTAAGTAAACTGAAAAGCAAATATAAAGGCAGCTTTAGCTAAGTTTATTTGGTACTAAATATATACCGCACATTTTATTCCAACATTATGCTTCTGCAATAGCTTGTCATTAAAAACATTATATTGGACTTTGTATGCAAATATATAGAACCTTGTCACATTACTGAGAAAATACAAATAAATATTTAGTCAAAACACTGAAGTTGGATTTATGGCATCTCTTAGTCAGTAAATAACAAATGTACACTGTGAAACGCAAAATACCAGACTCGGGATGCTGCAAGTCAAGGTAGTCTTCAAACGTGCAACTCTCCTTTAAATTGCGATTAATAACTTACAAATGTGGTGTACAAATTTTCCAGAGCTTTACAGTGTCCACACTTTACTCTCTCCATTAAATCATACACAAACTTATATAAATGATTGAAATTTAACAGAAATTGACTTGGCACCACCCAATGCAATGACTGGCCTGATCACCATCAATAAATAACTTGAAAATGGGCAGAGTAAATACTTTTTACCACATGAAGGTGCTAAAATTCCCCGATACTGGTAGAAAACCAAATGGCAAAACATGTCATGATTAAGCCATGGTATTCAAGCTGGGTTTGCTTTGTAAAATTTTGAGCTTAAAAATATAGGCTCTAAAATGACTTGTGCCTTTATAAAAAAAGACAAAGATAGGCTTTCAAACCAGGGTGAAAACTACTAAAACAATCACAGTCCTTTTTGTAATGAATTCCCTTTACACTATTTAATAATGTGCACTTCACTACAAAGCACCTATCATGATGTTTATCTCAATCATTTCATTATGTACATATTTACAAATATTTTGGATTTGCCAGTGAACCAATTAAGCAAAAGATAATTTTCTCGGGATTGTAACCTTTCTCCGTGTTTTTCCTAAGTGAGCAGCACACTAGTCCAGCCTATACTTACTGCACATTTTTTCTCTAAAATAAAATTCTTCAACATTTACACAATAAGTTAGCATTCAATGACTTAAAATGATACTGCATTCTGCAAATATTTGAGCAAGAGGACAAATTAAACAATAATCCAAAGGCTGTCTGTTGGTACTCCTACAAAATTTGAGGTAGAGAAGCAAAATATGTCTACTTGTCATAATCTTCCAAATCGCCACATGAAATTTCTACGATATCTAAAAAAATCCATTTTCAATAAAATATACACTTGATAATATAAACAATGCCATCCTAAAACTATTTTGGAAAAAATTCAAAGATTAATAAAATTCCACACTCATAACTATAATGCCACAGTGCTATTTATCACAATATTTTAATTTCTTTAACAAAAATAAAGCATGGGTTGGGTTTTAAACCAAATATGAAACTCCACATGAAAACTATAAGGCATGGACTCTTCCTCAACAGGACCTCTTGAAATTTCCACTGTGAAATAAATCTTTACACAAAATTGCAAAACGAACATTATATATATAAATATATACTTTAAGGCTGCCATATGTTATAACTACAGTCATTTTTAAACTTTATTTTACTATGTGAAGGGCTTGTGCTGTCAATGCAGTTCCTAAACATGATGTTTCAGACAAAAAACAAAAAAGAGATTTTGTCCTGAACAGTTTTCTACCATCTTTCCCTGTTAAAGCATCAAAAGGCACGATGCTTCTAACAGTTTTCTCAGTTCATTGTACAAAGAAATTTCAATCATGATGAGTTTTTTTCCATTTAGGCGCACCAATATATCTCCATAAATAAATAAACATTTCAAACAGCAAAGAGCAGTCACCTTCCTTCCAATTTCAGCAACATCTATATTCAGCTCCACTTCAAGTCCCACTGCTGACATAGAATCTCTCCCTCACAAGATAGTGCAGTAAGTCCATGCCTTTGTCCATAATTGTCACCGAGGTGACGTTCTTCGCTGCCGAGAGATTCTGTGGTGCATTATTGCCTGCCATATACGACACTGGATTCCACCCCTATATTGAAGAATACAATTCAATATTTCCTCTGTGATTGTAATTTGTTGATCATCTATTCCCCGTGCTATTATTAAATATGTATCACAACTGAATTCAGAATCTTATTATTCTTTTAATAATCAAAAGCAGTTTATAGTATCTCTTTACTTTATAAATGTAAATTATGCTATATGAAAAATAAAGAAAATCCTATTTCAAAATTGAAAGTAAATATGCATTCTTGGCTAGTTCATTATGCTTCTAATAATTCTTAATAAATTATCTATAAAGATACAGTAGCTACAGGAGAAGGGGGGAGAACACACCTTATATGCATTCGTCTCAGATCTTCATTCGTAATGACTTCTAGCACATCATGTTTGGTGTACAGTTCCTCCACAAACTAGAAAAGAGTATGTGAAACACCTGTCATTACAAACTGACATCAACACTTTAGAAGGCCTATTTTTTTTTTTGGTAAATACTGCAACATACAAATGTGTGAGTTTACATCTCCTTGGGCAAACTAGAACATGATTTGCATTTGGTAAAAATTCACTTTACGAGAGTGATCCCAAAAAAAGACAAATTATGTTCAGCATTTTAACAAAAATCAATGATGTTATATGTTATCCTAATGAGCCTTGTTCACCTTGTCTACAGTCTCCTGGTCAGCACCGTGGGATTTCAACCAGTCCACCAACCCCTGATCTACTCGACGTTGTGGTTGGGTGGCTATTAAAAGATTAAATGCTGAATATCAGGTAAAACATTCAAAGTTTACTTAGTTCTCTTTTTAAGGCCAATCAAGTAAAGTTGCATCAACCTAAAAAATGAATGTCTAAAATTATCCCAGAACTTTATTATATTATGAATGTATTACATTTTTCATATGTAAATATGAGACAAGCTGAAAGAATATATGAGATCACCATCTCACAAGTCTTTCCACATAAATAAGTTAAACACATGGAAAACATTGATCAAAATTGTTTCTGAATCATATCTAACTCATGGCCCACAGTTAACAGTGACAATGTTAAAATTCAGATTATTTACCAGAGTCACCCCCAGCACCATGTAGTCCATTCCTTCCTGGTTCTTGTTGAGATAACATTCTAAAAATAATCATCCAAAGATCCAGCTAAGTATTCACTTAAGAACAAGCTTTATTTATTGGAAATGCATTATCTTTAGACTAAAAATTAAATACTGACATACTGGTTTAAATTAAATATTAACAAATCTTATACAGTTTTTAACATTTATTTTCATAATTTTCAACACACCAGCTACGTTTAAACAGCAGATCTAAATATCCATTCCACATATCTATATTAAATTATTGTTAATAAATCAAAACAAAATAGTAAATAAATGATTTACCTCAAATGATCCATGCTGACTCTTTTCTCCTGGATACATGACTTGAGCAAATTTTGATATGCTTCATTGACTATAACCAATTCTTGCAATAACCTAAATAAAACAGAAAAAAAACTTTTTATCTTACCACATTTTCAAAGGGAGTCATGATTAAATTTCCATATAATTGGGGGATACACACTGGAAACACATAAGCATGAGATAATTAAGAAAATGACTGGAGGCCTTTACTCCTACCAATACAAAAACTGAATAAAAAACTATGGAATCTGTGAAAACCAATTTAGCATACCTTGTATTTTCTTCTGTCAAACTCTGTAACTTAGAGTATAACTCTCTGTTGGCCTCTGTCTGGTACTGTAGCTGTGCTTTTTGTGATTTGGTAGAGTTCACTGTGGACACACCAGATGTTGACCCCTCCTCACCTTGGACATGACCTTGACCTCCCATCTCTACATTTACAAGACAATGATGAAAACAGCTTTGAAACGGCAGGCTCAAACCCGCATCTCCCATATCAGAACCAACAATTTTGTTTTGTACTCAACTTATAAAGTCAGCAACTGTATCTTACATTTTATTCTACTGACAATGTGTTTGGCTGCTTTGTTAATCTTAATGTATGTTATACATACCATTTAAATAAATAGTTATTTTTTATAATTACGGGTACTTTACCTTGATTGAAAGATTCAGCAGACTGTTGACCAAGGATATGAGCACCCAATTCTGCAGAACAAAAGACACAAACTATATGAATTATCAGAGTTGAGGAATCACTAAAACCAACTCTGTAGCAAATAATTTTGTAGACGAATGCTGATAAGAAAAAGATCCCACAAGAACAAATTAAAAGATGTTGTGCATCTTGCATAAACATGAGAAATATCAAACCTGTGTCTTTTGTCTTTGACATTTCTCAAGGAATAAGGAAGGTACAGCACTTGTCACTACTGTTAAAGTTGCATCCAAATGCGCTTCTAATTTACATATACATGTACCATTTACACCTCACTGACTCTTACAGTGCTTATTACCACTCTAAATACATTGCATCATAATTGATTCCATTACATCACAACTGTCTTCAATAATTCTGCAGACAAAATCTATCATCACCTTTAATATAATAAAATGTTCATTAAAATATTTCAATGCGAAAAGTTATACTTACAAAGGAATTAAAGTCTAATTTAAAATCAACAGTTCATGAGGCATTTTTCCCTCCCTTACCTGGAGCAAAGACTGTGATGGCAGCATGGATAGCATTTCTGGTAATATTATCTAGGGCAAACATCCAATGTGGCTGGATATTACAATGCTTTAGGGTTTGGTTTACCTGACGGGGAAAAAAATCTCAAATGTTATAACATGCTAACAAGCTTGAGTGGACTAGATTTTTAAGGGTGGTTTCCTGCCAAGGAAAAAACATACAGAAATGTTGTGACACCTTTGTATTATTATTATTATTACCTGAAACTATGAAAATTATTAAGAACAACCAACAAGAAAAATTTTTATTATTACCTGAAACTATGAATGTTATTGAGAATAACCAACAGCAAATATTTATCTTAAAACTAAGCATACTTAGGCAGAATGTTCTTTGCCATGTATTTGGCTAAAATTATGTTCAAGTCAACTTAATGGTACATAGGAAAACTACTGGCTTCTTCACGGATAATCTCCTTTATCCCAATACATCTATACTAGCTGTTATTGTAGGCTAAGAATACTGGCAGGCCAACAGTTATTATTGCTGTGTCAGTAATTGATAATTTCACAATTTGATAACAAATACTCACAGCCTCATGAAATACATAGAGTGCCAACTGGATTTCATTTTGAGCAGTCATGTCAAAGTCTAGTTCTTCTCGTAGCTTGTCTGTAAAGGATAGAAGATAAAAAAATATTTCAGATGTTTCATATATTTAACATCTGCATACACCTCATTTGATTTTCAAAGTTCATTTTGATTTTCAAAGTATCAATTTTTCTAATCATAAAATCAGTTACTTCTTAAACCAAACATACTTAGCTTTTGTTTTTGACTTAAATTCTGAACTAAAATTGTAAGAACTCAGGCAAAAAACTTTATATTCTTTTCAGTTTCCAAATAAATTTGAAATAGTCAATCATTTTGGAAGGATTTTTGTAAGGGTCTTATACGTACCAAATGCAAAAGAGAGATGTTTGTTGTCATGGCTCACCACATACTGCTGTAGACCTTTCAGAAGCACCAATAAATGTTCCTAGAAAAGTAAGTAACATGTGACAAGTGATAAAAATACACATCTATAAATGTAGCTGGAAAAAAGAGAATAATTTATGATAAGTAATAAATATAAACACCTACCACCAACGAATCCCAATTATTGATGTCATTTTATCCTTCAATTACTTTCTTTTTGTTATCAGACTGAAATTGAAATTCAACATAAACACAAAAAAGGAATAATTGGCAGAATTTTTAAAATCTTTTCATGGAAACTCTTTTTTTGATTGTTGATGAATGAGCAATTGGTGACACTGGTAGTTTACATTGAAAAGAAAGAAGTTTCACAATATTGTACTAACTTACAGTTTTGAGTTTTGGCTGTGTGATATTAGCTTCGGTATGCAGAAGAGTCAGCCATCTTGAACAGATCTAGAATATAGAAGAAAAGATATAGTAGGGCAATGGCAGAAGAACAATGTACTCAACACATGCTGTGCATTGTCAAATACCATACCAGTAATATCAAGATACCAATGTTTTTTATAGAATGTCTTGAATTAGATAAACTTAGTGGCTTAAAAATCAGAGAACTTCAAATTATGCATTTCCAGTATAAAATATTCTTACACGCTAACAATGTTCTAAAGATGGATTTGATTACACAATTTTAAAGAAAATAATTTTGATCAATAATCACCACTGAAAATACACACCTGAACCTCATCCCTGCTTAATACTTGAGCCAGAGTGGCTCTTCTCTCAGAGTCCTTCCTAAGCAGATAAAAGCCCTGCTCCCTGGACCCTGACCCTGCTGACCCCGTCTCGGGACTCGGACTGGACGCCTCGTCTGGTGACATCAATGACAGGTGCTTTGTACTGTCTGGTGAAGTGATAGAGCAGGTGTCTGGTTCGGGACTAAAAAACGAAAAATATAATAAAATATTTTAAAATGATCATAAACCCTGACAACACCAATCTTCCTTAGCCACTAACCAGTGTCAGAAAATTATCTTGGACTGAAGAGAC
Organism: Lingula anatina; assembly: GCF_001039355.2. The sequence goes on from NW_019774436.1 coordinate 348,079, forward strand.
CAATGACCAACAACACCCTGGTCAAGGCTTTCAATTTCACTCCTATGACCAAAATATTTCTCTAGTCCCTGTTATTAGAACAGATTTTGTAATTTTGATCAATTCATTTCTGTACTGTTACAATAGGTTATCATGACCTTGTTCAATGTAATATATATAATTTAGCTATAACTATTTCCTGTGACTGAGATTTAATCCCTAACACTACTAGCATATTGCTGCCAGATGCTCAGCAGATTACCTTTTTTTTAAATTTATCAATTTCCCATTTTCTTTCTTTTTTTTATTATAAAAATACTTTTCTGTTAGGAAATCATAAACAGAACATAGGTCATATTATTATAACCAAAGGAAATACACAAACACCAGACACCAGATCTGAAAATTTTTTGAGACAAGTTCCTCTATTTTCTGTAAAAAGGAGTATTTCTGTTGAGAAGTTTTGATCTTTTGAAGGTATTCTTTCATTATAACTCCGCTAGATTATAATGATAACAACGAAAGGGAGCTCCATCTTTAACTTCAAATGGAATGAAAGAATTTTCAACTATTTGAAACAGATCCAACTTGTCAGTGACCGTCTTGCATAAAAAAGATGATTTTGATGTCAGACATTTACATTAACATAACCAACAGCTTCAAACAAACATACACCCGCATCCAGATGCTGCTGCCATGTAGTGCCAGAACATCTACATTCCCCGTCTTGCAACATGCAGTAAATATACAGTCATAAGTAAATGAAGACACAAGCCAAACAAGCATTTATGCAAAAGCAGTTCTGATGTTGGGAGAAAAATCATTTGCTATGAAATAATAATTCTGAATATTGACAACACAAGAAACAAAACTGTTTTTTTTCCAGCTAAAAGTCAGAAACAACACATCTGGTTAGAGTATACACAAAAACATAACTTCTCTCTCTCTCTCTCTCTCTCTCTCTCTCTCTCTCTCTCTCTCTCTCTCTCTCTCTCTCTCTCTCTCTCTCTACATACATATCCACTTGCATTATTTAATTAGAATTTGACTATACAGGGCTTAAAGATGCATATAAAGTGAGTATTTCTGTCAAATTACTGCTGATAAGGCCAACCAAATGCTACTACATAACTTCAAATAGGATAATTTAAAGAAATAACATAGTTTTGTAACATTATTTCCCAGAAAATGATATTTGGACAGATATTTTCTGCTTACTTTCTATGCCTTATGGATTGGAAGGGGAAAACTTGGTCATATTTCAACAAGAAGTATGAAGGTGCAGTTTTCAAGCCTTTTTCTGATGTCGGTAATTTTTGTTGGTTTAAAGGCATTTTATGAACGTTTTGTAAGAAACTGCTACTAATAATTTATATACCTCACAAGGCACTTACTCTCACTTTATATGTATCTTTAATGGAAGACCACATAATCATAGTGCAAGTTCATACCAACCTTAAACCCCCAAATGAGGACGAGAAAGTGGCAGAGTCACTTGCAGATCTGTGACATGAAAAAAAGGACATGGTGCAATCAGCTACTTGAAAATACAGCATTTATCTACAACATATACTGTAAATGGACAAGGGAGTGAAGTCCCTTTGAAATCAACACCTATATCGGGTGATTGTGTGCACCCCATGCAAAACCGAAGTTGTTCAGGATTTGGAAATGGTGAAAGCAGACAGCAGCCATCATGCAAGCCTTTCCCCAGCTACCATGAAAATGTTTTTCAACATTTAAATATTTTTCACATGAGCACAATCAGCAAACAAACTGGCACTGTTCAACATTTTGGTTGCCTTAGATGCAGACCAATCTACAAAATGGACAGTCATGCTAAAAGGAAATATTTACAAAATGTTGAAGCAAAACTCCTTTGTGCACCATCAACTTATAAACATAAATAAACACCCCACCCCCCTCAAAATCAAATATAAGAGATCATTTTAAAATGGTCATGACAACATCATGTTTTTCAAGGATACCAATGAGGCAATGTTCACATCATATCACATTAAACTGACTCTCAATTGAATGGTGTGCAATTATACCATTGATTCAGTATGTAAAATAACTATTAATATTTTACTTCAGCACAGTAAATTATGATGATTAACAAATAGTTATTAATATGAGGAGATGATACAAAGATCCAACTGACTTAAGATATGACACCTTGTGATGTTGGTTTTGGAGAAGCACCATGGAATTCAGATCAGAGTCAGAATAATGTACAATATTCAGTAAACCCACATGTAAATATCAACCAACAATCATGCCTGTCATGCACGTTTTGGGATTTTCTGGAACTAAATAAAATAAAATAAATGTACTGAAACAGAAAAAAAAACTAGTAAATGGACAAATATTATATTAAGGGGGAATATAATTCCACATATAATACAGTTAAAGTATATCTGGTGCCCATAAAATATTCTACTTGCAATTCTGCAAAATTTGGTTTAAAATTTTAAAAGAGTAGTAATTTTGGAAAAAACATAGAAGCATTTCCCTTTCTTTCTGTATCATTAGTTACATGTGTAACACACCTAGAAGTTCTAAAGAAAATGTTATTTTATCTCAAGCCAAATGAAATATATGAACCCTCACAAAAAGTATTTTCACCTTCCTCAAATCTCGCATTGCTTTGACAAATGTGCAACTCAAAATTTATTTAGTTTCCAGACATATTAGTTTCCAGACATGCTGTTAACAAATGGAAACAACAAACAACAACAAACACTTAAATGGCTCTAACAAAGTGAACAAAAGAAACTTTTTAAACCAAATGTTAGCATTATATATTTATGAGCACTAGATACACTACATTATCTGGTGGAAAAAAAATGAAATGAAGTTCTAGCATCACCAAACAAGACTTTTTTTAAAAGAAAAAAATCATTCTTTCATTTATATTGACTAAAAAATGTTTATGGGAAACCTAAAAATTAGAGTTTTATGTCCAAAGACTTCGAGTTGCCACTTTAATTACCTAAGTGGTCCAAGAAATACATTACTCAAAGTCACAACCTTTTCTAAAGTTAAATAGTTATTATTCATATATGATAAGACTTGTGGTCAACACAATTAGAGGTAACATGAAAAAGGCCACAAATAGTAGAAACCATATCAAAATGATTTATATCAAAACGTCTCATTCAGATTTATAAAATAGCTCCTCTTTTTTATTCCATTTTAAATTTTTTTCATTATTTATTTATGTCTACTTATATCCACAAGGGAGAATGATGCTAGAACTCCATTAAACTGTGGAATGAATGGTGCATAACATGTGGGCACAGAGGCAACTGGTACCTAAGGGGTGTGTCTGGAGGGGCCTCCAAGTCTGTGCTGTCCACCTCCGTCTCGGCATCTGGGGCTGAGCTGGAACAAATTAAAACAATGATGCCATATTAACCTAGGGCACCTGAAATGAGGACTGATGAAACTTCACCTGTGGTCAAAGACACCTAGTTCTGACTCATTTAAGAAAGAAAGCTAACTTTCGCATTATCAAGTGGGATTTTGTTTCCAGTTTTTTTTCCGATATAAAAAAGGGAAGTGCCCAATCATATAAATTGTGGCAAATTTCTGTGAACTGTCTTAATATCTTATGCAAGCATGAAGCCATGATTTGCTGACTTACTTAAGCAGAGTAATGAAATATAATATATGTTACCAATACACTTATCAATATTGGTCATTGGAACTATACAGCAAAGCTTGCATATGCACAGTTACTAGTTAGGACAATTGGTAAAAGGATTTGATCGAAGAAATCAAACCCCATCATTATCTATCAACAGAACTCCAGCATTTGCAAATGACAAAAGCAGCACATTTGCCAAAATTTTAGCAAGGTAAAAAGTTCCTTTATCTTTATAATTCTGTCTGACCTAAAAGACAGTGTTTTAGGAAGTGAAAAGCTTAATGTGGTTACCAATAAAAATGAGAAAGAGATAGATATGTGAAAAAATCATACCTTGGAGAGGGGATCTGTAAGTGAAGGTGCTTGGTCTCTTGCTGCTGGCTAGGAGGGTCAGGCACTACAAATGGTAAAATACTCTTATGACACACATACACTAATAAAAAGAGATGGATAACTATTATCTCAGAAAACTGAGGTAAGCAGGGAATGTGGCTATGAAAACCATTATATACCAATATGTTCAAGCACATGAAGTAGGTGATTTGGGTTAATGAGAGCAAAATATAAGTTACTGAAATCACTTGAAATGCTTTTGCCTTACTCAATTAAAACATTTTTTTTTCAAAATCATTCATTAATTATTTTAAAATCAAAATTTTGTCAACTACTGAAAAACCCTCCACTAATCTCCTTTAATCATTTAAGATCCATTCAAATGGCAATGATCTTCTATTTGTCCATAAATGCTGTACCTGATATACTCCGTAAATAATCTGCAGACTTCCCTTTGTGGTGGTGTTTCTTCTTGTTACTGAAAACACAATATAAAAACATTTAATTACCGAAATTGGTTGTACAATAACTTGTACAAAAAAGGCTGTACAAAAACTTGTTGGCCTCACCAAGAACTATCAACTCTGTTATGTTGTGGTGGTGATAACATGTTAATTTCTGTATGTTTTATAACACAAAAGATATATACAGTGGCTGAATAATATGCTACACAATAGTCCCTTATCCATTTGGTTCATGAAAAAATATTCTACCATGCAATTAAACAAAGCACTGAACAAAACAGATATGCCAAAATACAACTTAAACACAATAGTAAAAAATAAATAAACACTTGCAAGCAACTGCATACTGTAAGTAAAATCAATTTGGAGAATAGAAATGAATATCCAAAAATGTTCTGCTGGTAATGTTTAAAAATGCTGCTTCAAGCTTGTTGAAAAAATAGTTGGCTTCTTGTCACAAGAAAATTATGTTCTTTTGATATGTGGTATTATAAGAAAATCCAAGTTACATAACTATCATATCACAGTCAAACCAAGATTTAAAGTAAATTGAACACACTGCATCATCTAACCACCACTACTAACAGATGTGGGTGCCTTGTAATCTAAAGATTAAAAAAATTATAAGAATGTCTACAGAACATCAAACCAGCTTTAAGGAAAAATATATAATCTAAACTAAAGGACTGGGGGGGGGGGGGATACTCAGGTACAAGAATTTGCAAGGATCAGACTCCATTAGTCCAATGTCATTTTTTAAATCTGTCATGTGTCAGTTCTTCTTGTGTCTCTCAGTCAAAACTTGACCTACATCTGTTTGTGAACTGTCGTAGCTTCAAACCAGTTTATGACATCCTTCATGGACTAGAATGACATATCATTGGATTTTTTTTATACTTAAGATAATTCTTTGAAAATCTCCCATGAAATGTCTTCACTTAAATGCTTGGCACATCAGGGTCAAATTAGTTCACATACAGTGACAATCTTGAATCGCCTTTAATGCTCCCTTTAATTTCCATTTTGCCATTTATCACATGGCATTCCACAGACAACCCGCAGAAAACAAAAACACGACATGATAAAATGTGGAAATGTCACATGGAAGAATCACCAGTTTGTACAGACAGTATGTACTAATAAAAAGCAAGCCCATTAAGATTACATGAGTACATGACATGAGCTGTCAAGCAACAGCCTTTTAAGGACAAAATAAAGCCAACTGGAATGCAAAGGTTGTACTTTTATAATATAATGGCAATGCTTTAATCTATTCAACTTCTGTGATTATGTCATGCACTTTCTGTTGTGCCTTGAAATTTTGCAGCACTTTTGGAGTCCAATCTATCCGGAAAAGAAGCATTCCAGATAACTGAACTTTTCAAAACCAAAAAATCATAGAAAAACATCTTTGATTCAATGAAAAAGATACTAAGAAGTATACATGTGGAAACCAAAGGCAGATAAAAGACTATAAAAACTTAAGGAAAAAAAATCATAAATGAGGGCATCTGACAATACACAGGGAAGCTAAGAGTGCACTCAGAGTGCAGACACCCTTTTTGTTATTATTCCAATATATATATATATATGATCATTTCTGTGATTTAAAAGGCAAGACTTTTTGGGTCTCACCCTTTTGTTGTTTTAACATATTTAAATATGCTTAATGAAATCCAATGGAATAGATCAAATCAGTACCATAGCTCTATCTCATTATGCACTGGCCTCATTAACAGCATGTAAACAAAATGTTAGTAAATTTAGTAGTCTCTAACTCATCTAAGAGAACAACAAAATTGCAACACTCCCAAAAAGTGAGTCAATGCATCAAAATATGTGTTCAAACTTCAACTGCAAGTGGTAAAAAATTGAAAACAGTCAAAATCCTTCCTAAAGGCAAAAGGTGTAACAAAATAGTGGAATACACAAATTCAATAAAAATCCAAGTTGTGAACTGTCAGGAAAAGGTACAGGGTTTTTTCAACCTGGAGCAAAAGATCCAAATTTCACTCATCACCCATTCTGGAAAGTTGGATAGATAAATACAACTGAGGTCACAAAAGAAACTATAGACTTACACAAAAATGGATCCATTTAAACTGATACCTTGAAAACATACTTAAAATGCCACATTAAATTCCAGTCAACATATCAAATGTTCTCTTAATGAAAATATTTAACTGAAAATTTTATCATTGATGGGGTTAAACAGTTTGAATGATGACAAATACGTAAATGGTAGCAATTATCCTGACTTTGCAAACTAAGTGACTTTCTTCTATTAATATGATAATTTCTGACTAAATTCAAACATACTTTTTTTAATTTTGTAAAGAGAGTTTGATTCTAATTAAGTATTATTTTGCAGGTCTCTCAACTGATAAATGAAGTGTTTAAAATAAGGTGCTTGAAATTGCTGTAAAAAAAAAGATTGCTTTCCACTTTAACTCTTTTCATCTGGTATCAGTTCCAATTTCTATTGTGACCACAGAGTGAAATAACTTGAAGGCAACAAGAACAAAGAGATTCATTCCACGAAGGGGTTTCTCATCTGCAACATCCTAAAAAAATACAGCCATACCTGGTTCTTGAGTCCCCTCGAAACAAGTTTGCCCTGTCATTACAAAGGAGGCTTAGCTCAAGGAAGGATCACAAAGCTCCATCTTTATATCTCAAACATGGAGTAGAACTTACAAAATTCCAGGAACATATCACAATATAATTTCTCTTAGGTGGAAACTCTTTGTCTCAAAAATCTGTGAGGTCGAAATAAAATCAATACTACTGAAGCTGGCAACAACAACAACATTGTGAATTTGGCTACACCAGGTGATAATATAGACAATACTGCATGCTCACCTCTGTAAAAATGTGTGTTCCAGTAATTCTGTGGCCGTGGCTCTCTTTTCTGGATCTGGTTCGAAACATCTGTAGAAAAGAAACAAAAAACCATTCTTACAAAGTATCTCCAAATTACATCATCAAGACAACAAAAATGTCAATTAAGTTTCTTTTATCCAAATATTTGTCTGTGTATACATGTTTATACACGTGTGTATGTATGTATAAATATGGCATGTCTTTGTACACATGTATACACACGTGTGTATGTCTTTGTTCACATGTAAATGCACACGTGTATGTGAGTATGTATGTACATGTCTGTGTCAAATATATATACACACGTGTGTATATGTATGCATGTATATGGATGTCTGTGTACACATGTATACACACGTGTATGTGAGTACGTATGTCTTTATTCACATGCAAATGCATGTGTGTACGTATATGTGTACGTATATATGTATATATATATATATGTGTATGCGTCTGTGTACACATGTATAGACACACGTGTATATGCATCTTTGTTCACATACATTTGCACGTGTGTATGTGTATACATGTGCGTATGACTTTGCATGACTTTTTTCTTTATTTATTAAAATAAACATTGAACAAGGACAAATCTCCTTAACTACTGGCTACTGCCAAACATCATTTTTAAGTGCTCATGTACTACACTGAGGCCTCCATGCCTCTGCCAGAGAATACCGGCTAGAATATTATAACTTATTAACCTTTTGAGTCAATTATGGATTTTCACAGACTTCAAGTCAAGCAATGTCTATTTAAGCAGACTACCATTCACCTGCACGCAACGAATAATAAGTTATTCATGAATATCATATCCTTTCTATTCTTAATCATAGCTATTGGACACCTATATCAAAATATATTTACATGAATAAAGTTGTTTCCTTCATTCTTAAATATAAACTGGTTCTGTTAACGATAACTACTATTAATAAAACCAAAGGTGAAAAATCTAAACCTCTAGAATGGACCAAATTAACACTGAAAACTAATCAAAAATATATCTCAAAACTCCTATCTCCTTTCATACGTGCATGACTTTTTACCATTCATTCATAACAGATCTGGCAATCAATCATCAATCTAACACAGTTATACTGTACTATTAAGAGTACCTTATGGTGACTTCCGGCCATTTAGACATTTTCCACTATGAAGACAGACAAACATATAGTCCTTCAGTGTTATTGGTTGGTATAGCTGGTAATTGCCTCCTACAAGCCTAAATAGAGCCTCCAACAACTTTAGGCACGATAACCTCAGTACATAACTTCAGTGTACATTCCTTGTGTCCACCCATATGGTCACTTATGCATGCACCAGGCAATACTAAGGTTGTCCACTGCATCTCTTTATACCCTCCGCTATAGAAATGGGCTAACTCAACCCATCTGAGCGGTTTATACCTGTCAGTGTCATTTTTTTTTCACTGCCTTCCCTTTGTAAGTGCCCACCTTCACTGGGGTTTTAGTATCCACTGTTCATATTATATGAAACACAATGGCTACTGCGCTGCCCACTATCATTTCACGCCTGATGTCGCCATTGCTTTAATGCAGACAAGGGATGCTTCAATGTTGTTGACTTTTAACTGTCTACACGCCCTTTTGACTACTGAAATCCTGTAGCTGCATCCCTTTTATTGGGAAAACAGGCAGTTGCGGATGGAATCACCTGTATTGAGATTGTTATTATCTCCTATACCATGCCTGCCATGTTGCATTATCCTGTTGTAATTCATAACAATACCATAGTGAACTGAAACCTGATGTTCATGGAAGGTGCATTTTGTGCTTAATTAAGTGTATTGGATTGAAAGCATATCCTCTTTCTCTCTCTCACTCTCACTCTCTCTCTCTGTGCATATGTGCATGTGTGTGTATGTACACATCCATGCAAGCACAAGCATGTGTCACTGCTTGTTCATATCCATATGCAATGGTGAATCTGACCATGTGTATGCCCCTGTATACGTCATTCACAGACAGTAAAGCAAGACGTGGACCCTAAGTCAACCATCATATACTTCATTACTACAACATCAACACTATTATTCACCATCTCATCTAGTGTCTCATATCTTTCTAGAAATCGATGATGGCATTATAAAGTTAATGTGCAACAGCACCAATACATTAAATACATTTCTTTCCTAACAGTGCCTGCAAAGACAATATCTTTATGTGAAGTTTTCAAGAGGTCTAATTAAGTCAACTAAAATGAAGTATTTTTTTAATCAAAATGTAATCAGCATTCTTCAGAGAGGAAAAAATATTTAAATCAATAAGTGCATATTAATGAAACCTGTCTGGCAAAATGTGCATCAGATCACTTCCACATGTAGCATTAACAGTGTTTTGAAGCTGACATTATCTAAAACAATTTTTCTTTAAAAATGCCAAAATATATTTCTTGTGTAAGATATAAATCTAGTTATGAGTATCCACCAACTTTAAAATGTCCTTTATGACTTCTAATAAAGAATTTGGAAAAATATGATGAAAACCTAAGTTGGACTCTTCTGGTATATGGCAATTACACACAAATTTCAAATAATTGTGAACAGCAGTACTTTAGAGGAGGGGGGAGGGGAAAGATAACAAACAGAACCTTTTTATACTATGATATATTTAAATGTCATTAGTCCATAACATGAACTGTGCACAAGCTGTTTAAATATTTTCTAAATATGTCAATGCTCTATGAAGTAAAATTAAATATCCTCTCTGTCAGTGCCTCCCGTGCTCCCATTCCCTCTCCACCCTGTAGCCCACAGTCCAGAAAAACTTACCTGAGCAAAAAAGACTTGGCCTTCTCAGTCATCTCAATGGGGATATCAGGGTGTGCCTTGTAATAACCAACCTTGAACATAGCTGCCTCTGGACTACCCAGCTGGAACAGAATATTGAAGGAACCAATTAACAGAATGAAGCAAAAGGAATATATACAATGCTCTTATGGTGTGATGAGAAAGTTTCAGTGAACACTCAGGAATAGTCTACATGAAATTACCTTTGAAAAAAAATCACAGCAAAAAACTGTATTGACTCAGTAAATTCAGATGTGATATAACTGAGAAATGATCTGTCACACATCTTAACATATTAGCAAATGAGATTGAAGTTTAGTATAAATCTGATATGAATCGAAAATGGTCCATAGGTAAGTGCATTCACACACTCAAAATAAATAAACAAACAAACAAATAAATAAATAATAAACAAATGGTTCTGAAATATTTGATTGCCAACATTCGAATAAAAAGTCATTATCGAGTGCAATCATTTTCAACCTATTTAAATTCAGCCTGTGTAAATGCACTTAGCATGTCACTATTCTTTTCAGGGAAAAACTATCAGTGCAGCCAGACATGTTATCTAAGATCTGTCTGTGAGGTACTTCCCACATTGTCTTATCCAAGCTATGCTGCCTATCTTGAACTAGACAATCATTAAGGAACAATTTATGTGACATGTATCTTCTCAGATCACACTAGACTGAAATCAGTCATAAGCACGTCATCTGCAGCATGCCAGACTGCTTAGCTATACTGGAGTTTCTCTTTGATCTGAGTACCTAATAAACCAAGCTACTTTTAGTCTAAAACTAGAGGATCAGAGAGGCGATACCGCCNGGAGGTGGTGGAATGGGGGGGAAGATAACAAACAGAACCTTTTTATACTATGATATATTTAAATGTCATTAGTCCATAACATGAACTGTGCACAAGCTGTTTAAATATTTTCTAAATATGTCAATGCTCTATGAAGTAAAATTAAATATCCTCTCTGTCAGTGCCTCCCGTGCTCCCACTCCCTCTCCACCCTGTAGCCCACAGTCCAGAACAACTTACCTGAGCAAAAAAGACTTGGCCTTCTCAGTCATCTCAATGGGGATATCAGGGTGTGCCTTGTAATAACCAACCTTGAACATAGCTGCCTCTGGACTACCGAGCTGGAACAGAATATTGAAGGAACTAATTAACAGAATGAAGCAAAAGGAATATATACAATGCTCTTATGGTGTAATGAGAAAGTTTCAGTGAACACTCAGGAATAGTCTACATGAGATTGCCTTTGAAAAAATCACATCAAAAAACTGTATTGACCCAGTAAATTCAGATGTGATATAACTGAGAAATGGTCTGTCACACATCTTAACATATTAGCAAATGAGATTGAAGTTTAGTATAAATCTGATATGAATTGAAAATGGTCCATAGGTAAGTGCATTCACACACTCAAAGTAAATAAACAAATAAATAAATAATAAACAAATGGTTCTGAAATATTCTACTTATTATAATCATTTGATTATAGTGTTCAGACAGATAAAATCACAACAAGTCAATATTGGATTGCCAACATTCGAATAAAAAGTCATTATCGAGTGCAATCATTTTCAACCTATTTGAATTCAGCCTGTGTAAATGCACTTAGCATGTCACTACCCTTTTCAGGGAAAAACTATCAGTGCAGCCAGACGTGTTATCTAAGATCTGTCTGTGAGGTACTTCCCACATCGTCTTATCCAAGCTATGCTGCCTATCTTGAACTAGACAATCATTTAGGAACAATTTATTAGACGTGTATCTTCTCAGATCACACTAGACTGAAATCAGTCATAAGCACGTCATCTGCTTAGGTATACTGGAGTTTCTCTTTGATCTGAAGACCTAATAAACCAAGCTACTTTTAGTCTAAAATAATGTCAACATAAGGCCCAATGCCTGTACATTGCATGCAGTTGCTAGTATTATATATATAAATCCAATACATATCATCATACACTGGTTTTATAACATCCATCTAAAAACAATTTGGCTATTTCATCCAGAGAAATTTATTTAGCATCTTTTTACATGACATTGTACCCTGAAAACTTATACACAAAAGGAGGATAGATGAAGGAAGATGATAACCCCACTTTTTCCTCTGCCACACACATCATTCATATATATAACATAGACAAGGTATTTTTCAACATGTCTACCTGTCAAGTATCTTAAAGCATATCATAATTTATCAATTTGTTGCATCATTATGATATTAATACTGTTTTGTCTTCTTGTAACAGTCTAATAGCCTGAGTTAAAGGATGGTCAGAGTGAAACTCTGGTAAAGTTAATCAAAAGGCTTGAAACAGTATTGGCCTTTTCAAGCAGAGAAAGCAAACGAGTAATATGACTATGCACATATTAAAGATGCATACAAAGTCAATTTTTTGTCACAAAAACCAACCAAATGCCAGCATATAGTTTCAAGTAGTATAACTAAGAGAATTACCAAAAGGCATTGTTTAATTTTACCCGAAAATGATGTTTGAACGAATTTTTCTGCTGGCATTCTAAGCTGTATGTCAATGGGGCAGGAAAGAAGGTCACGAAAGTAGGTTAAATTTACAACCAAAAATTTAAAGAAAGGAGCAGTCTAAAGGTCTTTTATGGCTGATCGAGTGAATTATTCAGTTTATCCCTTGGCATGTCAAATTTATTTGAGTCATATAAGAATGTAGTAGAAGTGGTTTATATGTGTTACTGGGAATCCAGGCTTCACCTATGCTCGGTTCATATGTACCTTTAAGTTAAATGGGCACTCTAGGATACAGAATTTGGCAATCAGAATCCCATTCAACTGCATTATAATGTATATGAATATGCCCACTACCTGTTATATATATATATATATACACACACATGTATTTAGTATAAGACTTCTGAATACAAAACAGTGCCCTTTACCTCAATGAATGGAGGTTTTCCTGTAGCCATTTCTATCACAGTGCAGCCCAGTGACCATATATCTGCCTGTAAGAGAGAAATATACAATAATTAACATTATATTAATAAGTATGTTATACACATAAAAACTTACAAAGTTGAAACACACATTTAGTATAATCTATCAGTCCAGAAACAATAAACATATTGATTCTGCAATCTGCATACAAATAAGGAGAGGAGATTTAAGTATAACCTGTCACGTAAATGGGCTATTTTCTGTATCATGGGGGGCACAGAAACACTGCACCTGCTTGTGTTTGAGGGATACATCACTTTTTATATCAATACATAAAGTCTCTTTCCTTGAGCATCTCAGAAATCAGAAGTCCTTACCCAGATAAAATTGCACATTATTTGTATAAATCAATTGGCCATAGAATTTTTTCTCTTCCTTATTAATGATACCCATAATTCTGATTTGCCATGTCTACGGATATACAATTTACCTGACAAAATGTTATCTCTACTGAAGTTCACTGATATCTTGATTTATTCATTTTATGGTTACAAGGACATTTTTGACACCTTGTGTATGTCAAGGTTGTTGACAAGATCAGATGTAAGTATTCAAGGAAAGCACCCTTATTGCTGATAACTGTGGCTTCATGCTACTTCAGCTGTGTAGTTCATATTATACTGACATAAATATGAAGCTTCTTTTTCATGTGAGCAAGTTCACACAGATATCAAATCTTTACCAGTATATATGCATTTAAAGAAGTATATCTTTCACAAAATGCTTGACAGTCTTCCAAAGACAACCAAAAGTGAATGACAGTTTTCACCAATTCAAAGATCTCACCAAATATTCCTATATGGCAGTGCCTGTTGTCATAGTAATCCAATAAATAAAAAGCAGTTCAAATTATGACTTTAACAAACCAGCAGTCTGGCAATGAAATACTTCATGTAAATGTTTGTGATACAATTTAATGTGGTGTATTTCACTTTTTCTAGAACTAACTGCTTCTAATGCAGAATTCAATAAATCTAGTGGTGTTTATTAGCAGCAATTAACATCAAAGCCAACATTAGAGAAGAATGCAATAACATAAGTGAAAATATATGAGAAAAATATACAAGCCTGGAATCAAATCAAGAAAAGGTCTAAAATAGAAAGATACACATTCAGTTTTATCTTAAACAGATGTACCATTAATAAAGAAAGCATGCACAACAATATTAATACTAAAACAGAACAGTGATTCCACCTCTAACAGGCTCTGATGACTGCCGATAATTAAGTAGAGACACAAAAAGTAAGCGAGCCAAAATCCATTATTTGGCAGATCATTTCCAAGCAAATGCTCATTATGATATCTGACTGGGTTTGTATCTCTAGTGTTTTGGGGCTTAAAAGGTGAATGGCTCATGACCACAATCTATAAACTTACCGGTGCACCATATCCTCTTGCTCCTCTGTCAATCACTTCTGGTGCCATGTACTGTAGTGTACCTAGATGTGACAAATAAAATTACACAATAAAATTATTATCATTATCATCATCATCAATATGATTTTGTTTTTTTTTTTTGTTTATATAATTATAACATAATTCTATCAGTGTGGTCAGTTCAACAAAATGTGTGATGTGTATTAACACCAGTAATTTACATGTGTGTGATATAATCTAAGACACCTTATTCTATACTGCAGGGTTACAAATTCATTTCAGTCACTTTTAAATACTACATTTTCAGACTAACAAAAAAATAACAATACAATATAAAAATATATTTTTCATGTCCTCAACCAAAACTATTTAACTTTCACAAAGCTTTTCTTAACCAGCATGAGCACAGAGCAGTTCTCAGACCACTCACCTGCAAATGTCTCTGTAAAGTTGTGTAGTCCTGATAGTCTCTTTGACGTGCCAAAGTCAGAGATCTTGAGGACACCACTGTATGTGTTGACAAGGACATTGTCACCTTTGATGTCACGGTGAACGATCTTATTGTCATGCTGAAATATATGTGACATTGAATTTAGCAAAAGTGACACAGAGAAATTAAGGTAGACAGTCAGGAAAATGTTTTGGCACAAAGCACTTATCTATCACTTTTCACTAGCATAAATAATCGAGTTCAGATACAGGAGCAAAAGTAACACAGAGGAAATAAAGAATTTGGTCAATATTATATAAGCTTTATGATTAAGATGAAGAAAAATAAGGTGAAAATGGAATTACAAAAAAAATGTTCAATTATTTTGATCATTCATTTTGATGTGCACTATAATAAAGTACACTTTAACACAGCTCATACAAAGAAAACATCTAATTCTGAATGCACTGTTCCAGTTTTCTCCCAAAAGCCACAGATTTCCAGGACAGTGATATACAATACCACGCACTGATCTTTAATATCACTGAAATTACTGCAATAGAAAGGTTAATTTCACAGTTGCCATCCCCTGTGACTTATTATGATATCTCTGGGCATCACTCATTTCACACCAATAAAAAAACAACTTAACCACAGTAACCAGAGCTGCATTCTGACAGGGCCTTGGACTTGATTGGATTTTTTCAAAACTATAATATCACCATTTTTTTTAACACCCATTGGAATTTTCAAAGGATAAGACAATTTACTATGTGATCATTACAATAAAGAGTGGTTAATTAATGTGGTCCTCTGGCGATGTCACTGAGACTGGTCAGAGTCTCCTTTATTTAATTTGGTTCATCCATGTCATGTCTCCAGTCAAGATAGGTTGAATTAACTTAAGATGGCCCATCTCAGCTGAGGGAAAAAATCAGTCATGATTCAGAACAGGTTAACCTTGACTAGAAACATGACACTAAAATTTGTTGAAACATGGCTAACAGAAGTATCATATTTATCGCTTATAATAGGTCAAAGAATGATATTGGCCCTGTTAAGTTCAAAAATAATCATAACAGGCCTATTTTCTCAGAAAAACACCATTTACCTTGTTTTCTAAGAACAAAACTTCTCCACAAAGGGTAAAATGTCAGCTTTATTTCAATTTAAGTAACTTTAATCTAAAATACAGCCTTTTTTGTGAGTTCTCGGAAATGAAAAGCTGCTTCCAGCAGTTATGACAGTTATGAAAGTCTTGTAATTAGAATTGCTAAAAATATAGAGCAAAGAAAGGATTATCTCTCTGAAGATAAAAGGTATCTTGTCTTTTCAAAAAACACAATGATTGGTACCTTCCTAAATGCATGCTGTGCTGGGCTATTGTAAACTACCTAAACTGGACCAACCACAGGCCTATGTCAACTAAAAAGACTGGACCAATCTTTGACCAATGGTGAGCCAATCTTGGACCAAAGTCTGTGACAAAAGTGGTCTGCTATCTTTATGCCACTGTATCATGATTTTCCACATGGATTTTGGCTGGAATACAATAAGAAGGTTTAGGATAATGCCCACATGCCCTTACCAGGTATCTTAGTCCTTCCAAGATCTGCCTAGTGTAGAATGCTATTGTGGCTTCATTGTCTTTAAGAGGCCCCCACTTAGACCTAAGCAAGGTGGAGAGACTTCCTAGAAAAGTTAAAAAGGTAAACAAAAATAAGATATTAATCACATTTGTAAGTATCTATGCAAACATGACAACCACTGTCTGTATTATCTCCCTAAACTTCTAATAGTTGTATTGTTTCTTATTTGTTAAAAAATTATATCAAAATGCTTGCAATAGCCCATTTCACCTACATAGACAATTAAAGCTACGAGAAGAAATTAAATAGACAAAACCTCCATTCAAATTCCCCCCTGATTTTGTGAGAAACCAAGAGTTAAAAAGGATGACAACTGATAAAACAATGAAAACTGACCTCCTGGGACTTGCTCCATGAATATTTTAAAGAAACCATCTTCACTGATCGAACCCAAGTATTTCACGATATTCTTGTGGCTAAGTCGTGAGTGAAGACGAATCTCTTCATGCAATGGCTGCACCTCTCTACAAAATAATCATATTAGTGTCACAATCGAGATAATGTATTTAATATTTGTTCCTTATTTTGTTAGAAAATTGAACAAATGATAAAATGAAAACATAATAAACCATGCTGACCTTAACTAAAATTTTATATCATCATTGGACTAGTACCAGCATGTCATATTTACATGATACATGATTGGGTACCCATAACATTTGGAAAACCATTGCATTTTTTGTGGTCAGCTTTATGTTACTAAGATAACTTAAATCATACCAGCTATCAATGTGATTCAAAAAGTTAGAAAACACCCCAGGCAGTTCAACTTACTCTATATTTTTCTCTGGGACTTCCTTTATGGCAATTCTGACTTGAGTTGTCAAGTCCCGTGCAGCGACAACTACTCCATACGTTCCTCTGCCCAGGATCACCCTATTGCCTTTCTCATCAATCTCATACTCATACTGGAAATAAAAAAATAGATTGGCAATGTAAATACTGTTGCTTTTGCCAATAACTTCTTCATCTGACAATTTGATCAAACCATTCAGTGTATCAATGTTTATTTATCCTGATCATAACACATCTTGGATGCACATCTTGGATGTTTTAGTGTGATTTCTACAGAAGTGTATCATACTGAAAGGACAAAACTACACTTCTTCATGTTTACAATGCGGTATAATATCAAGTGCGTTGTCCATACATATGTTGGAATAAAATAAATATTAACAGCAAGATAAAAAGTTGTGATTGTTCCTCTGTAAATACATGCAAAGATTTCTGTAAACATGATTTTTTTCCTATATTTCATACATAATTGGCAAAAGGACACATTTCCATGTTAAATGATTTGGCGACCAACAGGTGAAAACATGTCATTGAATCTACAGATGAAGATTAAAATAACGAAAAAAAGAAAACCATTGAGGATAAAAGAGGTTGCGACAGGTACTGAAATTGAAGGCAGACACTGTCAGAGAATCCTTTGAGACAAGACATTTTCATGGTGACCTTTTCTTCCCTTTCAGTGCCTATGTTTGTTATTCAACAAATGTTTCTTTAAGCACGTACCATCTCTCTTTCTCCATAATCTTTTCATGTTTGTCATAAAACAGAACAAATTCAAATGTAACATTCATCTTTCTAAGAACGCTGCAAGAAAACACCTTCTAGATTCTTGTCCCAGAATTCTGTGACCACACAGCACACGCACAACCTGCCCAGATAAAGCTCAGATACATGAACTTTTCTTTTTGCCCCCCAAGGACCTCCTCTGCTGTTAACCTGTTATGACATATTGTGTGACATTTGAAGACTGGATTGCCTAGGACTTAACAGCTTATTTAAACAACATATATGCACAATTCTCTTCTGTTGTTTCAGCTGGGAATTCCCGAAGCAACACAAGAACAAAACAACTTTTGCCTCAGATGGGGCAACTAAGGATTCTGATGTATCCCATTTAATTCTGTGCATATTTGTCCAGTATGAAAGTAAACTGATCTTTTTATCTAAAATGTGATGCTCCCAATCATAATTCTCTTATTATTTCCAATATCAAATTGTAAACTTGTCCATTAAAACCACATATTGCATACCAAAGACATAAACTAACATATTTTATCACAGAACTTATAAAACAACACCTAACATATTTTCATACATGAGCATTACTGCAACTATACATTTAGACTGTATCTCCTAAACATATGCACTGCACCTTCTAAATGTATATGCAATACTACACCTTATAAACAAATATACAGCAAGTTACTACTTGCCTGTATCTGGCTTTGAAGGTGCATGAACATATTTTGCAAAAGCATGTAGCTAACTTCAAAGTAATCCAAAAAGGACAAATAGTTCCTAAATTTCAAGGGCAGAAACATCTGACAGATGAGACAAAAACTAGATAAAGACAAAACAAAAAAGCTTAATACACTATCATGCTACTTGGTTCCAAATGCACAAATCTTTTTTATACTTTTGGCATCTAAAATCCTCTTGATATAGTGGAAAGTGATATTCATGTATCAGAAAATATAAATCGATACACAAATAAAATCAGCTATGAAATTGTTACATCCACATGCAGTAATGATATATTATAAGTCTGAGGATAAGAATACTTAAAGTACAGCCTGTAATTGTGGTTGTAACATATTTCACTTTTCAGTGACAGACTAAAAGCCATCCATCTTTGACAGAAGTACCACTTTACCTGTTTGCAGTAGTTGCAGCACAAAGTCTGAAATTCAAGACAACTCACTCCATCATGCAAGCCACAATACTTCCAGCAGTTTCTTTCTTAAGCTATAAAAATGTGGTGTATATCTTAAATGTGAAAATAAAAGTGTTTTCTCACACATACCCTAAAATGTTAAAACAGTCACCATCTACCTGTGGAATCTCTATCCCAGCAAGAGCATCTGTGTCAAACTCATACACATTTGGTATCTTTATGGGCAAAGAGCAGCGCTTCTTCTTCCAAATAATGTCCCTCAGTCTTCTAGACATAAATTGAGTTAGATTTTCCCTCCACCAAAATAATTATCATAAATGATTCACTTCATAAATTCCAATCAGTAATAATTGTTTATCTTGAATGTTGTGAGAAAAACTCAAACTGATTGTTCCTTTCACAATAATGTGCTCTATAAACTATGCGGAAACTTCTGGCATGTTGCCGCCCAAACACCGCAAAAGACATCTGCTCCGGAACTGAGGCAGTGTTTCTTTGGATTCTATTTCTAGATTTTTTTTTCAACAATAGCTGCATGACGTATGTCACACTGTTAAATACCACAGCTTGGACTGCTGCTATCAATTGTTTTCGAGTATGTAATGCATACAATTGTAAACAGTGCTATTTCTCACATTATCATTGGAATACAGTATGACCATGCCTTTATTTCAAATCATTGAGAATATACACTACTGCCTCACTGTCTTGACATGATAAGCAGCAAAGGTTAACTCTCAACTGGTGCCAGATGACAATCTTGACACATGACGTAAAAAGATTTTTTCCATCAAAATAAAAAACAATCCAAACCCCCCTATTATGTGTGCATGAACACACCCTGATCTAGATGGTTATTCACAATACAAAGCGATCCAGATATTCAATGTACCAAGGTCTTAACCAATCAATCAATTTTTGTCTGACCACAGCAGGGATTCCAAGAAAGAGGTCAAGTTTGAAGAGCTAGTCACAGAGTCTTGCAACAGTATATAGATAGCCCCTGTTAAAACACTTGATCTAGTTTTGCCACACAAGTGGCCAATTGCAAAACATTTTTGCCAACAAACCCTTTTACCTCCAAGGCAAATGAAATACCAGATTCAAATAAAGCTATTAGAAAATAACCATATGTTAAAGTGGACAACTTGAATGTTCTCATATCATTTGCACATGTAATGTATACACAAACATACAGTGAGGAGGTAACAAGNGCGGTAACGGTAGCCGTCCAGCGGAGCCGGCGGAGCTGGCGGAACGATCCGGACGAGACCGAAACCATGTGTACCGCCAGCGCTAACGCTGGTGGTACAATAACATCAATATAAGGTGCAATGCCTAAACATTGCATGCATTTGCCAGTATTATATATATAAATCCAATACACATCATCATGCACTGGTACTGAGGCTCCCTATAATGTATTACAGGTTTTATAACATACATCTAAAAACAATTTGGCTATTTCATCCAGAGAAATTTATTAACATCTTTTTACACGACGCTGTACCCTGAAAACTGATACACAAAGGAAGATAGATGAAGGGAGATGATAACCCCACTTTTTCCTCTGCCACACACATCATTCATATATATAACATAGACAAGGTATTTTTCAACATGTCTATAGCTGTCAAGTATCTTAAAGCATATCATAATTTATCAATTTGTTGCATCATTATGATATTAATACTATTTTGTCTTCTTGTAACAGTCTAATAGCCTGAGTTAAAGGATGGTCAGAGTGAAACTCTGGGTAATAAGGAGATTAAAGGCTGCAGAGTGACATTCTTGGAAAAAACTGTTCTGACTTATAACCATAATACTCCCATACAAATCGCAATTGATACAGAATCATTTTCCTCAAGTTAATCAAAAGGCTTGAAACAGTATTGGCCTTTTCAAGCAGAGAAAGCAAACGAGTAATATGACTATGCACATATTAAAGATGCATACAAAGTCAATTTTTTGTCACAAAAACCAACCAAATGCCAGCATATAGTTTCAAGTAGTATAACTAAGAGAATTACCAAAAGGCATTGTTTAATTTTACCCGAAAATGATGTTTGAACGAATTTTTCTGCTGGCATTCTAAGCTGTATGTCAATGGGGCAGGAAAGTAGGTCACGAAAGTAGGTTAAATTTACAACCAAAAATTTTAAGAAAGGAGCAGTCTAAAGGTCTTTTATGGCTGATCGAGTGAATTATTCAGTTTATCCCTTGGCATGTCAAATTTATTTGAGTCATATAAGAATGTAGTAGAAGTGGTTTACATGTGTTACTGGGAATCCAGGCTCCACCTATGCTCGGTTCGTATGTACCTTTAAGTTTAATGGGCACTCTAGGATACAGAATTTGGCAATCAGAATCCCATTCAACTGCATTATAATGTATATGAATATGCCCACTACCTGTTATATATATATATATATATATATATATATATATATATATATATATATATATATATATATATATATATATATATATATATATATTTAGTATAAGACTTCTGAATAAAAAACAGTGCCCTTTACCTCAATGAATGGAGGTTTTCCTGTAGCCATTTCTATCACAGTGCAGCCCAGTGACCATATATCTGCCTGTAAGAGAGAAATATACAATAATTAACATTATATTAATAAGTATGTTATACAAATAAAAACTTACAAAGTTGAAACACACATTTAGTATAATCTATCAACATATAAACATATTGATTCTGCAATCTGCATACAAATAAGGAGAGGAGATTTAAGTATAACCTGTCACGTAAATGGGCTATTTTCTGTATCATGGGGGGCACAGAAACACTGCACCTGCTTGTGTTTGAGGGATACATCACTTTTTATATCAATACATAAAGTCTCTTTCCTTGAGCATCTCAGAAATCAGAAGTCCTTACCCAGATAAAATTGCACATTATTTGTATAAATCAATTGGCCATAGAATTTTTCTCTTCCTTATTAATGATACCCATAATTCTGATTTGCCATGTCTAGGGATATACAATTTACCTGACAAAATGTTATCTCTCTACTGAAGTTCACTGATATCTTGATTTATTTATATTATGGTTACAAGGACATTTTTGACACCTTGTGTATGTCAAGGTTGTTGACAAGATCAGATGTAAGTATTCAAGGAAAGCACCCTTATTGCTGATAACTGTGGCTTCATGCTACTTCAGCTGTGCAGTTCATATTATACTGACATAAATATGAAGCTTCTTTTTCATGTGAGCAAGTTCACACAGGTATCAAATCTTTACCAGTATATATGCATTTAAAGAAGTATATCTTTCACAAAATGCTTGACAGTCTTCCAAAGACAACCGAAAGTGAATGACAGTTTTCACCAATTCAAAGATCTCACCAAATATTAGTATATGGCAGTGCCTGTTGTCATAGTAATCCAATAAATAAAAAGCAGTTCAAATTATGACTTTAACAAACCAGCAGTCTGGCAATGAAATACTTCATGTAAATGTTTGTGATACAATTTAATGTGGTGCATTTCAATTTTTCTAGAACTAACTGCTTCTAATGCAGAATTCAATAAATCTAGTGGTGTTTATTGGCAGCAATTATCATCAAAGCCAACATTAGAGAAGAATGCAATAACATAAGTGAAAATATATGAGAAAAATATACAAGCCTGGAATCAAATCAAGAAAAGGTCTAAAATAGAAAGATACACATTCAGTTTTATCTTAAACAGATGTACCATTAATAAAGAAAGCATGCACAACAATATTAATACTAAAACAGAACAGTGATTCCACCTCTAACAGGCTCTGATGACTGCCGATAGATAAGTAGAGACACAAAAAGTAAGCAAGCCAAAATCCATTATTTGGCAGATCATTTCCAAGCAAATGCTCATTATGATATCTCACTGGGTTTGTATCTCTAGTGTTATCTATAAACTTACCGGTGCACCATATCCTCTTGCTCCTCTGTCAATCACTTCTGGTGCCATGTACTGTAGTGTACCTAGATGTGACAAATAAAATTACACAATAAAATTATTATCATTATCATCATCATCAATATGATTTTGTTTTTTTTTTTAATATAATTATAACATAATTCTATCAGTGTGGTCAGTTCAACAAAATGTGTGATGTGTATTAACACCAGTAATTTACATGTGTGTGATATAATCTAAGACACCTTATTCTATACTGCATGGTTACAAATTCATTTCAGCCACTTTTAAATACTACATTTTCAGACTAACAAAAAAATAACAATACAATATAAAAATATATTTTTCATGTCCTCAACCAAAACTATTTAACTTTCACAAAGCTTTTCTTCACCAGCATGAGCACAGAGCAGTTCTCAAACCACTCACCTGCAAATGTCTCTGTAAAGTTGTGTAGTCCTGATAGTCTCTTTGACGTCCCAAAGTCAGAGATCTTGAGGACACCACTGTATGTGTTGACAAGGACATTGTCACCTTTGATGTCACGGTGAACGATCTTATTGTCATGCTGAAATATATGTGACATTGAATTTAGTAAAAGTGACACAGAGAAATTAAGGTAGACAGTCAGGAAAATGTTTTGGCACAAAGCACTTATCTATCACTTTTCACTAGCATAAATAATCGAGTTCAGATACAGGAGCAAAAGTAACACAGAGGAAATAAAGAATTTGGTCAATATTATTAAGTTTTATGATTAAGATGAAGAAAAATAGGGTGAAAACGGAATTACAAAAAAAAATGTTCAATTATTTTGATCATTCATTTTGATGTGCACCATAATAAAGTACACTTTGACACAGCTCATACAAAGAAAACATCCAATTCTGAATGCACTGTTCCAGTTTTCTCCCAAAAGCCACAGATTTCCAGGACAGTGATATACAATACCACGCACTGATCTTTAATATCACTGAAATTACTGCAATAGAAAGGTTAATTTCACAGTTGCCATCCCCTGTGACTTATTATGATATCTCTGGGCATCACTCATTTCACACCAATAAAAAAACTTAACCACAGTAACCAGAGCTGCATTCTGACAGGGCCTTGGACTTGATTGGATTTTTTCAAAACTATAATATCACCAGTTTTTTTAACACCCATTGGAATTTTCAAAGGATAAGACAATTTACTATGTGATCATTACAATAAAGAGTGGTTAATTAATGTGGTCCTCTGGCGATGTCACTGAGACTGGTCAGGGTCTCATTTATTTAATTTGGTTCATCCATGTCATGTCTCCAGTCAAGATAGGTTGAATTAACTTAACAGGGTTGGAAACTCCTCCTAAAATTCAACCAGACAGCAGGACAGGTTACTCCTGAAAGTTACCCATCCTACCATAAACCAGCCTGTCCTCATAAAATCGACAGGACTATGATAATACAGTGCATGTACGACTAAATTTAATAATTCAAGACATTTTTGAATGTTGTTTTCTTTCAAACTTCATAAATAAAAGTCATAATACCAGTGCTGTCTTGATACCAAAGAATCAAATTTATTTTTATATTCAGTTATGTTCTGTCCCCCCACCCATACATCATGGATCGCAAAAAAAAAAATAATAATAAATAAATAAAAAATANAACTTAAGATGGCCCATCTCAGCTGAGGAAAAAAATCAGTCATGATTCAGAACAGGTTAACCTTGACTAGAAACATGACACTAAAATTTGTTGAAACATGGCTAACAGAAGTATCATATTTATCGCTTATAGTAGGTCAAAGAATGATATTAGCCCTGTTAAGTTCAAAAATAATCATAACAGGCCTATTTTCTCAGAAAAACACCATTTACCTTGTTTTCTAAGAACAAAACTTCTCCACAAAGGGTAAAATGTCAGCTTTATTTCAATTTAAGTAACTTTAATCTAAAATACAGCCTTTTTTGTGAGTTCTCGGAAATGAAAAGCTGCTTCCAGCAGTTATGACAGTTATGAAAGTCTTGTAATTAGAATTGCTAAAAATATAGAGCAAAGAAAGGATTATCTCTCTGAAGATAAAAGGTATCTTGTCTTTTCAAAAAACACAATGATTGGTACCTTCCTAAATGCATGCTGTGCTGGGCTATTGTAAACTACCTAAACTGGACCAACTACAGGCCTATGTCAGCTAAAAAGACTGGACCAATCTTTGACCAATGGTGAGCCAATCTTGGACCAAAGTCTGTGACAAATGTGGTCTGCTATCTTTATGCCACTGTATCATGATTTTCCACATGGATTTTGGCTGGAATACAATAAGAAGGTTTAGGATAATGCCCACATGCCCTTACCAGGTATCTTAGTCCTTCCAAGATCTGCCTAGTGTAGAATGCTATTGTGGCTTCATTGTCTTTAAGAGGCCCCCACTTAGACCTAAGCAAGGTGGAGAGACTTCCTAGAAAAGTTAAAAAGGTAAACAAAAATAAGATATTAATCACATTTGTAAGTATCTATGCAAACATGACAACCACTGTCTGTATTATCTACCTAAACTTCTAATAGTTGTATTGTTTCTTATTTGTTAAAAAATTATATCAAAATGCTTGCAATAGCCCATTTCACCTACATAGACAATTAAAGCTACGAGAAGAAATTAAATAGACAAAACCGCCATTCAAATTCCCCCCTGATTTTGTGAGAAACCAAGAGTTAAAAAGGATGACAACTGATAAAACAATGAAAACTGACCTCCTGGGACTTGCTCCATGAATATTTTAAAGAAACCATCTTCGCTGATCGAACCCAAGTATTTCACAATATTCTTGTGGCTAAGTCGAGAGTGAAGACGAATCTCTTCATGCAATGGCTGCACCTCTCTACAAAATAATCATATTAGTGTCACAATCGAGATAATGTATTTAATATTTGTTCCTTATTTTCTTGTTAGAAAATTGAACAAATGATAAAATGAAAACATAATTAACCATGCTGACCTTAACTAAAATTTTATATCATCATTGGACTAGTACCAGCATGTCATTTGCTTATATATAATTTCATAGCTTATCACATAAGTTAACAAAATAAATTATATCTGAGCTAAAAAAAATTGAGCATTGGCAAGTATTTACATGATTGGGTACCCATGACATTTGGAAAACCATTGCATTTTTTGTGGTCAGCTTTATGTTACTAAGATAACTTAAATCATACCAGCTATCAATGTGATTCAAAAAGTTAGAAAACACCCCAGGCAGTTCAACTTACTCTATATTTTTCTCTGGGACTTCCTTTATGGCAATTCTGACTTGAGTTGTCAAGTCCCGTGCAGCGACAACTACTCCATACGTTCCTCTGCCCAGGATCACCCTATTGCCTTTCTCATCAATCTCATACTCATACTGGAAATAAAAAAATAGATTGGCAATGTAAATACTGTTGCTTTTGCCAATAACTTCTTCATCTGACAATTTGCTCAAACCATTCAGTGTATCAATGTTTATTTATCCTGATCATAACACATCTTGGATGCACATCTTGGATGTTTTAGTGTGATTTCTACAGAAGTGTATCATACTGAAAGGACAAAACTACACTTCTTCATGTTTACAATGTGGTATAATATCAAGTGCGTTGTCCATACATATGTTGGAATAAAATAAATATTAACAGCAAGATAAAAAGTTGTGATTGTACCTCTGTAAATACATGCAAAGATTTCTGTAAACATGATTTTTTCCTATATTTCATACATAATTGGCAAAAGGACACATTTCCATGTTAAATGATTTGACGACCAACAGGTGAAAACATGTCATTGAATCTACAGATGAAGATTAAAATAATGAAAAAAAGAAAACCATTGAGGATAAAAGAGGTTGCGACAGGTACTGAAATTGAAGGCAGACACTGTCAGAGAATCCTTTGAGACAAGACATTTTCATGGTGACCTTTTCTTCCCTTTCAGTGCCTATGTTTGTTATTCAACAAATGTTTCTTTAAGCACGTACCATCTCTCTTTCTCCATAATCTTTTCATGTTTGTCATAAAACAGAACAAATTCAAATGTAACATTCATCTTTCTAAGAACGCTGCAAGAAAACACCTTCTAGATTCTTGTCCCAGAATTCTGTGACCACACAGCACACGCACAACCTGCCCAGATAAAGCTCAGATACATGAACTTTTCTTTTTGCCCCCCAAGGACCTCCTCTGCTGTTAACCTGTTATGACATATTGTGTGACATTTGAAGACTGGATTGCCTAGGACTTTACAGCTTATTTAAACAACATATATGCACAATTCTCTTCTGTTGTTTCAGCTGGGAATTCCCGAAGCAACACAAGAACAAAACAACTTTTGCCTCAGTTGGGGCAACTAAGGATTCTGATGTGTCCCATTTAATTCTGTGCATATTTGTCCAGTCAATATGAAAGTAAACTGACATTTTAATCTAAAATGTGATGCTCCCAATCATAATTCTCTTATTATTTCCAATATCAAATTGTAAACTTGTCCATTAAAACCACATATTGCATACCAAAGACTTAAACTAACATATTTTATCACAGAACTTATAAAACAACACCTAACATATTTTCATACATGAACATTACTGCAACTATACATTTAGACTGTATCTCCTAAACATATGCACTGCACCTTCTAAATGTATATGCAATACTACACCTTATAAACAAATATACAGCAAGTTACTACTTGCCTGTATCTGGCTTTGAAGGTGCATGAATATATTTTGCAAAAGCATGTAGCTAACTTCAAAGTAATCCAAAAAGGACAAATAGTTCCTAAATTTCAAGGGCAGAAACATCTGACAGATGAGACAAAAACTAGATAAAGACAAAACAAAAAAGCTTAATACACTATCATGCTACTTGGTTCCAAATGCACAAATCTTTTTTATACTTTTGGCATCTAAAATCCTCTTGATATAGTGGAAAGTGATATTCATGTATCAGAAAATATAAATCGATACATAAATAAAATCAGCTATGAAATTGTTACATCCACATGCAGTAATGATATATTATAAGTCTGAGGATAAGAATACTTTAAGTACAGCCTGTAATTGTGGTTGTAACATATTTCACTTTTCAGTGACAGACAAAAAGCCATCCATCTTTGACAAAAGTACCACTTTACCTGTTTGCAGTAGTTGCAGCACAAAGTCTGAAATTTAAGACAACTCACTCCATCATGCAAGCCACAATACTTCCAGCAGTTTCTTTCTTAAGCTACAAAAATGTGGTGTATATATTTCAAATGTGAAAATAAAAGTGTTTTCTCACACATACCCTAAAATGTTAAAACAGTCACCATCTACCTGTGGAATCTCTATCCCAGCAAGAGCATCTGTGTCAAACTCATACACATTTGGTATCTTTATGGGCAAAGAGCAGCGCTTCTTCTTCCAAATAATGTCCCTCAGTCTTCTAGACATAAATTGAGTTAGATTTTCCCTCCACCAAAATAATTATCATAAATGATTCACTTCATAAATTCCAATCAGTAAT
The DNA here is from genome assembly GCF_001039355.2 of Lingula anatina. The sequence goes on from NW_019774436.1 coordinate 376,789, forward strand.
AATTGTTTATCTTCAATGTTGTGAGAAAAACTCAAACTGATTGTTCCTTTCACAATAATGTGCTCTATAAACTATGCGGAAACTTCTGGCATGTTGCCGCCCAAACACCGCAAAAGACATCTGCTCCGGAACTGAGGCAGTGTTTCTTTGGATTCTATTTCTAGATTTTTTTTTCAACAATAGCTGCATGACGTATGTCACACTGTTAAATACCACAGCTTGGACTGCTGCTATCAATTGTTTTCGAGTATGTAATGCATACAATTGTAAACAGTGCTATTTCTCACATTATCATTGGAATACAGTATGACCATGCCTTTATTTCAAATCATTGAGAATATACACTACTGCCCCACTGTCTTGACATGATAAGCAGCAAAGGTTAACTCTCAACTGGTGCCAGATGACAATCTTGACACATGACGTAAAAAGATTTTTTCCATCAAAATAAAAAACAATCCAAACCCCCCTATTATGTGTGCATGAACACACCCTGATCTAGATGGTTATTCACAATACAAAGTGATCCAGATATTCAATGTACCAAGGTCTTAACCAATCAATCAATTTTTGTCTGACCACAGCAGGGATTCCAAGAAAGAGGTCAAGTTTGAAGAGCTAGTCACAGAGTCTTGCAACAGTATATGGATAGCCCCTGTTAAAACAGTTGATCTAGTTTTGCCACACAAGTGGCCAATTGCAAAACATTTTTGTCAACAAACCCTTTTACCTCCAAGGCAAATGAAATACCAGATTCAAATAAAGCTATTAGAAAATAACCATATGTTAAAGTGGACAACTTGAATGTTCTCATATCATTTGCACATGTAATGTATACACAAACATACAGTGAGGAGGTAACAATATGTGTGTGTTTGAGAGAGAGAGAGAGAGAGAGAGAGAGAGAGAGAGAGAGAGAGAGAGAGAGAAGAATTGAACATAGAAGAATTGTGAAAATTTTCATATATTTGAAACTTGTAAACTTGAAATAAAGGCTGCTTCCATTTATGTCAACTCCAAATGCAATTTAACTATTGTGATTAAAACAGTTGTCTAACCTGTATAGGATGACTGGACGTGTACTCCATTTCCAAATCCAGCACAGTACCTTCCTTGTCTTCTATCATATCGGAGACCAGATCATAGAACCTATAATATGAAATAATTTATATCATTCATCTCAAAAAATCATGGTTTAATATATTTAACATCGTACAATGCTGATTAATCTAAATATTTATCTTATCTATATTTTTACTCATTTTATGCTATCACTATACATCTAAACCCACATATTACTATCTTCTTCATCTTTCAAAGTTTGCAAAACAACTTTTGCCAATCTGCCTATCACTCTCTCCACGTATCTAGATTGACATCGAGGCATTTCTAAATTTTGTCTAATTTTTTCTTTGGATTGTATCTGGTTATATCTGCCAAACGATACTTGTTTGTTTGGTCACCAGGTGGACTCACTAAGACGATGATGGCTGGGAAATGGTTGAAATTTCTGAGGTAGCAGTTGTTTTTTCCTTTATTAATTTTCATCATTGTAGGGCACCTAATGAAATTTGATTTGATCTGATTTTAGCAACTATTTATCCGATAACCAGTGCACCAGACTTAAAGATAATGATGCTGCAGGGAGGAGATTTCGAATTTTTGAGGTAATACTTGTTTTTTCCTCAGAAAATATCCAGCTTCGATGAGCTCACTGCCTTAAAATAATGCCTTAATCTGCATTAATGAGCGCAGTGATAATAGTACTTATTTATATCTATTACCGGAACTTTTATGTTTCCTTTGATTTGTGCAGTTAATCTTACCACGAACTGTTTAATACTAGACTAATCCAGAAACTGTTCTATAGGAGGAAAATCGTGGGATAGCCATGCACCTAAATCTTCCCAAATGTCTTTTCAAATAGCCCGCGTCTTAAAGTCTTTATCATGACATAATATATATAAGTAATATAATTAACAAAAGGAAAATATGCCAAAAACGCATGCCTTTATTCAATGTGGAAAAAAAAAACATGTATAAAGCATCTTCGAGACTTAAACTTAACATAGTGATACTGAACTTCTAGAGAAAAAGATTGTTGGGCATACGAAGGAGTACATACACTTGTCATGTATTGGTCAAAAATAAATATAAATGTATTCATCTGAGGCCATGTGCTCCACTGAAGCCAGCCAGTACAATGGCTTCCCTTTTCCTGAAGCAAGATAAAGTACACTGAACTTCCTAAGCAAGGTAGCCTGCACTTCCTAATGCCCACAGGTTCCTAGCAGCATGACAGATGCCAGGAAAATAATGGTCAATATTTCAGTCGGGGAACTTTCGAACCAAACAGTTTGCATTACAAATTTCCCAATATCTCAAATATCACCTAAATCTCTGTAATAGGAAAAAAGTTTCAAAAACACATTCAGTCATTTAGCCCCTTAATTAAATACTTTCAGAACAAACTTCCCAAAATAATGAGGTCACATTCCAATTACAATGTGTGTAACATAAACACAATGGTGTTACTCTTGGACGTTGTCTTGGAACAATATGTAACAAGTGTTCTGATCCACATTTTTTTTATTTAACTCCCAAAATAGAATTCTAATCAAAATAAGCTTCAAAGTTTGTAAATCAAAATCTTCCCAAGCTGATAAACAGGGTTTTGAAAAGTTCAACAGGAAAATGGACTGACGTTAATGGGCTACAAATGAAACCTAGAGCATCATCTTACAAGTGGAAAACCTTGAATCATCAACCAATGGCACATCAGTATTTGGCCAACACCTCCACAATCTAGCCAATCCTATTCAATAAATCTGAACACACCTCTTTTCACTGAAATTTACACCATGGCCCCTTGCAGCAATCGCAATTTAACAAACACTTAAAAACATCAGGTTTCAATTCTAATGGCTGTTTTTTTTTCTTTATAGCAAAAAAAAAAAAAAAAAGAGTACTCCTGCACGTTTTAAAATATCCTTTTTTTTCTCATATTTCACTGTACTGCCTCCTGGCTTCAAATTCTTGAGACTTGCTAACAATACCCAGTAAATACTACAACTGCCAATTTTTTTTCTCTGCTCCTTTTTTTTAAATCAAACAATACACTAACACTAAAAAAAACTTACTTTGTTTTTTTTTCACTCAATATTTACATTTTTTTCCTATTTTCAAACAGTTATTGCCTCATGTTTCTTAGACCCATAATATCTTTTTCAAGCACTGAAAAATTTCCTGACATCCAAGAGCTGTTTATATAGAATGCAAGCAGTAGTATGCTTTTTATTTATACCCAACCCTACTCTGAATTAGAACATCATACATTTAACCTAAACTAATTAATTCATTGAAATGCCTCCAATTAAAATTTATCTAATATCTATATGTTTTTATTTTTTGTCTTTGCTAATAATAACTACAGATCACATGCAGATTTGTCTCTTTCCCTTCAGTGTTAAGGGTGTGGTAATACCTTCTCAAATTAAAAAATTAATGCATATATAATCATATCCTCAATCAATTTTTTTATGTACGTGAAATACATAATTCCTCAGACACAACAGTGTCTATCTATAAACTGACCAGAGTTAAAACACCACCAATACTAGAATAACTGTACTGTATATTAATTATTTATAACATCCATGTTTATGTGTAACTGCCTCCTGGTATAAAACTATTTCATTGGAATGTTTACCTATGTTTCTGTGTTTCAGAAGGGAAAAATATCTGAAAGTCATCTGAATTCTGCTGCACATACAAAAACACGGCCCTTTTATCTCTCTTGTAGATGCTAAAAAAGAAAATAAAAAATTACATTAAAAATTGACCCCAAAATAAGCATAAGCACTGTCAATAATAAAAATTAACAAAAATTTCTTAACATGCATCAGAAATAAATGAGTCTTTACTATACACACAGTTGCTTTATAAGTTTATTAATATTATCAATATTATTATTATTATTTATTTATTTATTTTATTATTTTTTTCATTGACAGGCACATTTCATATCAGAACCTTTTTGTCGTGTGCCTCCCAAGCTGAGGGTGTGGGAGGGTGTGGGTGGGTGAGTGTGGGTGGGTGTGGGTGGGTGGGAGGGTGTGGGTGGGGTGGAAGGTGGGTGCCCGGTGGTCATGCAATTGCTGCCTCTCTCCTGGATCCCCCACTGATAAGCGCAACTTGAAAACATGTTGTGTATGTTGAAGTATCTAATATGTTCTTAATAGCATTCTTTTATCTTTTGGGCGGTTGCACGTACACATGTATGAATAGGCACAGGTATCCGAGTGCAGCTCAACATCATTTGTCTGTGCACGAGTAACCATACATGTGCATGTGTATTTTTATCATGAGCATGTAGGCGTACATGAGTGCATGTATGACCTACACAAGGCCTCACCTTACTCCCTTGATTGAGGAGGCTGGAAAGGTCCACTGATGAATCTGTTTGCAGTTACGTGGGGCTCCGCAATGCCACAGACGCACAGACTGAAAAACACAAACAGCCATTTATGCAAACTAGTTTAAAATGCTATTTGGTTCTTTATAAAAACAAAATTGCTGTGAATCCTTACAGGACAGAAATATAAAGCCTGCTAAAACAATTATTTTGACAAATATCACCTTATTCTTTACAATCCTAAAACTATTTCTCTATTTTTGAATTTTATATCTGATCTAATTTTTTTTCCAAATGAGTAACAGTTCAGATGACCTTAGTTTTATAGAAGCACTATTTCACTAAAAACTCAGACAACTACTTAGAGGAGAAATATATCATACCGGTTCATCCAAGTCATCTTCAGAAGAGCTCTCATTATTAATCTGTACATAGCTTGGCTGGTACACACGATTCGGTTCCAACACCAAAACCTAGAATAAAGAACAATTATGAGATTGCAAGACAGGCAAGGTCTATTGACTAAAAATCTGACAAACATACTAGGCATTCAGACTGGTGACATTATTGTGCAAAATATCTTATCCATTTTCAAAAATGCCTTATATGTTAGAACACAAAAGCTTACTTAACACTGTGGAAATGCCATTGGGATATCAAAGAAATGATATACTAAGGTGAAATAAAAAGCAGGTATTTATTGCAGCTACTGTTAAAAGATAAGGTAAGATAGGAGGCACATGATATGTTGTCAAAGAAATAAACTACAATGAAAGCAGAGTTTACTCTGGTACATTACTCTGGCTGGAGTGAATGTTTTTTTTATATATCCAGCTGCATCATCATTTTATTTTACATAGCTTCCATCACATCTCTGACCTTCAAAGTCAGTAATTCTTTTTGTCACCACACATTTCTATAAACCATTTAATCATTTTCATCACACTTTTAAACAAGTAAGCTTAGAAAAGAAATATAACTGTGCAAAAAAAGCATACATCCTATAAGCAAGTGTTTGTTGAATAAATAAATAAATAAATAAATAAATAAATAAATAAATAAATAAATAAATAAATAAATAAATAAATAAATAAATAAATAAACAAGGAAAAAACAAAAAATATATACAACAGACTAAGTGGACTGCCACAACAAATGAATGAATTTGAAAATATCCATTTGTGACCCAGACCAAAATGACAAAATGAGAGAATTTTGTAAGTTCACTAAGAACATAGGAAGCTAAACACTGATGTTGTCCATACCTCACCATAAAAGCTCCTTTTTTCATCACCACTACTGTTCTGCTCCACTGTGTGCTAGCATGAGACAAGTGTTAGCAGGGTAAGTCCATATAGAATTATTCATATGACAGCACAAGTCAGGAAACAAGAAACACAACATGTAAACTTCTGAGTTTAGCTACACATCATTTTCTATATGAAAAAAAAAAAAACAAAAGCAAAAAAAAACGAGATTCTCCAAATCTAGAAGTGACCTGCAAGCCATCTGAACACACTATACCACCCATATTTTTTCTAAATAAACTCAGTACAAATCCAAACTCAGTCCAAAAAAATGAAACCTTTTTTCTATGTGTCACATTTGCTGTGTGTTACATATTGCCTATGCATGATATGAAGTGCTGTCCATGTGATTAAATCATTCATGACCTAGAATAAAGATGACGCTTAATGCAAAGACAATAGGAGGGTTTCTCAAATGAAAAAGTATATGGACAAAAAGCCTAGTTACTTTCTTACTTTGTGAGGCTGTTTCACTTGCTTGACAAACCACAGACACAAAAACATCAGAGGTCGATTGTGTGTTATTTCTGAAGATGGCATGGGTGGTAAGTGCTGGCATGGGTGGCAAGTGCTGACATGAGCAAAAAAACGTTCATTTGACTTACGTAATAAGCCAGCATGCTGATTTTTTTTTCTTTTTTTTTCTTTTTTTTTATGAACAAATATGTCTTGGATTACTAATACACGTGAAACAAGTTTTCATGTGTTTAATGAATATTAACTCAATTTATACTTTTTTAACAAAGATTCCTCAAAATCTTAATAAGCTGCAATGGCAAACTTTGAAAAGCAAGGTTACCATGAGTGTTTTCAATTTGTGCATCCTTCATCATTGTTGGCAAAAACCTTCCTTTTATGTGACACTTGCACTTTTTTTTCTTTTCTTTTCTTTTTTTTTTTTTTTTTTTTTTTTGCATAAAAGGATCTTGCATTTATTTCAGTGATACATTTAAAAGCAGCCTCGCCTGGCTGTTAGACTTCTATGAAGTTTTACAGGTGCTTTGTACTAATTTCTCTATTCAAAAGCAACAGCGTCAACATGGGTTTATTTTTCTAAAAAAGCTTATAAGTCAGAAATTTGCCTATTTTGTTTGTATGCTCTCATAATATTATCAGTAATTTCTACTCTTATGGCAGTGATCTTAGAATCCCCCTTATTATAAGTTAGTGACTTTTTAGTTTCAAAACCTTACCTGAAGAGTTTCAGACATCACAGATAAAAAACCCACACCGACTTCACCGTTTCCCTCTAGTTGAAACAAGGCAGTAAATAGGTTTGCTAGATCAGGTTTAACAACAGTAAGAGCAAAAGCCACTCAAATTTCAAGCCACAGCCGATTTTCCAGGGATTAGGATGCAGTTTTGAGACTTAAAAAAAAAACAAACAAACACACACACACACACACAGCGCTTTAATTTTAAAAAATTTGAAATTCCAAAATCTACCATAGATTCTCATTCTTTCGTTACATTCTGTGCCAAGACAGAGCTGTATTGCAGACGTCAAGATACCAAAACCACCAAGACAAACACATAGCTTACAGGATATCTCAAGTCTGACGATATTTCTTTTGCAGCTTCCATAAAGAAATCCATCCAGAAGTTAAATATCTGTTCCTCTTCACTGACAATGCGGTCCTCATTTTTCTTTCTACATGTGTTGATGAGCACTATGTTGTTCACAGTGGATTTCAGATACCTGAAGTTAATATCACATTTGTACAAAATATGAGCAAATAGTAGATCCAAAGTGCATCGACAAAAGTAAATACTTTGTGAAAAGAATGGTTGGATTAATTTGCAACTTTCTTCTAGAAAATTAATTTCTGAAATGAGTTATTTTCCCTCCACATAAATATTTCAAAAGCTTGATTCATAAATCCATAAACTTCTCTCTCCATGAATCTTTTAAGCTTATAATACAAGAAAGAAGATTAAAACTTTTCAGACACCAAATACATATCAGCCTTAAAAAATATATTATTTTTGAATCTTCAATTCAGAAAGCACGTTTGAAACAATTGTTCCACATACCATATGGGAGGTTCCAGACGGAACATGCACTCTGCTGCCTGGTTTGCTTTGCCATAGTCCTCAGCCAGAACACAGATTTCAAAGAATGTTGCTACATCCCAGTAGTCTGTCAGGGACATCAAACTGCCTTTTCTGCCTATTAACTGGTTAAGGGTCATGCCTGATAAAAGCCAAGATTCATTATGAGAAATAACAAAAACGTGCATTAGTCAGGCAAAGAGAAGTGATCTTTCAAATAAAATAGTGCATTTTTCTTCAGTTCTATCTGGCAGTCTGAATTCAATCTTGAAAAATATCTCAAATAAAAAACATCAATTAACATGTTCCTTGCATTATTTCACACCTTAATTTACATTTTTTCTGAAAGACTAACATTTCCACAGATCAAGCTAACTCAATTACTTCTACAATCTCTACATCTTACCAATCCTCTGTAATTCTGAAGACTTTGCAAATTCTTTCCCTGAGATAACCAAAAGAGTGGCTAGATTTATTCCTGCGTATTCATTAGGATGTACTTCAAATCCTTTGCGATACCTGGAAAGAGCAAATTGTTTCCTTAGATATTAATAGCCCATTTCACGCATTTATGTACTGAATTATAGGATCAAATATTAGGTATTCAAGAGGCATGGGTCACAAAAATGTTATTCTCTTTATTATTTGCAAAATATGACAAAAAGACAAAAAATAGCCCCTATAATTTGTCACACAAACTTTTATTTCCACAATTTACAATTATGCACAAACCCAAATTACAACTTCCAAATGTGGACAAAATCCATATAAGCTTGTCCATGGAGTCACTGTCCGAGTTTGACCAATGTATTTTGCAATCACTTACCACTGAATGGCCTTGTCTCTAGCAGCAGTGTCTTTGCAGTCAGATTCTACAAAGATATCCTTGTATATTCTGCCACACAGACAGATCATATCAGGTACAGGAGGGTCCTGTTTGTTAATGGCCTAAAATAAACCAAGAACTCATAGTACAATCTGAGACATTCACTGATTTTGTAATTAATGTGTTGGTTGAGAGTAGGTCATGTCAAACTGCAAAATGTTGTCTTAAAAGTTATTCTTAACTCTAAGTACTTACTAACTTTGAGAAGGTATACACAACACCAGTATAAGACAACAATTAAAGGAATAATGGCTGCTCCCTACTGCCCAATTTTTATTTATTTACTTTTTTTATTTTAAGACATTAACATTAATATTTAATCTTAATATGTTAATGGAATCTGGTTTCTTATTCTTTCATGATTATGATTTCATTTTCAGTTGATTTATTTCTAAATATACAAGTTATAATCTATGAAGAAAAGTGCACCTAAAGGTGAGTCAAAATCCTTAACTTACCTTGAGAATCACCTCTAATGCTTTGTCTCTATCTCCTTTTTTGTTTCTTCTGTAATAGAAAAAAAATTCTATCAGCCACTGTAAAGGCTTTAGAACATTTAAAGTTAATCTTTGATTGCGATTAGACTTTCAGTTTTTATTCCACCAGAAGGCACAATCTTAGATGTTGAAACAAGATCATGTGACATTATCAAAACAGACTGTTTACTCTAAGCAAGTTCAGTCAATTTTTTTCTGTAACAAAAGGAATCAGATCATCTTTCTTTCAAGATGATCCTAGTTTCCTTAAACAGGAACAACAAAGCTGAATTAATTACTTTCTGTATTAAATCTATTCAAATCACTGAAACATCTTCAGATGTGTATCCATTTAATTCTGCCTTGAATTTACCACAACAAAACGGTCAACCTAATATAATTCCCACCTGTTGAGAGCAAATGCATACAGCTGTTGTATAGCTGGGATCTCCACTATTTTACTACACTGCTCATTTGTAATGGCCTGTACATCCTGAACTAATGTCACCATGGCATGGTAGTCCTGGAATAACAATAACATATACAATACAATATATGCTAGTCATCCAGTTGTATTTTTACATAAAATAAACTATTTAAATCTGTCCAAATTTATGAAACATAACTGAGAATAGTTCATATGTACACTAAGGAGTCACTCTTTTCATCGAGTAGGCAACTTATAAAATAATCTTCTTTCCATAAGCTAAAGTAGATTTATTGCTTTAAAAACCGTGTTACAAATCTTATGCAAGTTATAAATCAACCAAACAAAAGCAAAGACAATGAACAAACAGATGCACAATTATCAATTCAATGGCAGCATTTGTATATTAAAGAAGGGTAAATCTAAAGAAGCCTATTACCTGAATATCTCTATACGAGAGTAGCATATTCAGTACAATGTCCAGTGATAACAGCTGTGGATCATCAAACCTGTTCCTCATATTAGACAGGGTCTATAAAAGGACAATAATATCTGAATAAAGTACAACTATCAACTTGATTTTTTGATTAATTTTAATTCTTTTTGAAGTGATTGAAATAACAGTCGTGCTACAGAGAACAGGTAGAGAAGACAAATGATCTTTCGCCTTCAGATGTCTCCCCCTCCCACACACTCACAAACATCTTATCTATTTTTCATTAATCATTTCTTTGTTCAACTATTGTACGACTACTTTGAGATGATAGCAATAATCTGCTATATATATACCTTGGCTAATTCTTCCCCTTTCAGATTCTCTCTTGCCTTTCTGAGATCTGACAAAAACCTTTCCTTCATGTGAATGCTGAAAAAAAATTAGCAACAATTATAACAAGAACCATAATAATTAGGATTAGCATCATAACTAAAGTGTGAGGGAGAATGACATTTTAATAATTCCGCACACCCATTTTGAAAAAAAAAAAGCATTAATTTAATCAAATATTCCAGTATAAAGTGAACAATCTCTCATGTCACCATTGCCTTACTTTGTTGACGTCTCAATCTGCTTGATGCCCCTCTTGAGTCTTGCAGAGAGGGAGTACTTATTGGGGTACAAACATGCATCCCCATCTAACGAGATTTTCATCCCATCCTCCTCCTCTGTCACATACACCGTGTGGTTCTCATCCTCTAGGTAGGGGAAAAACACATTCCCCACACATGATAGCTGAAAAGTAAAAATCAAATGAACACTTCGTGAATGGTGATTTTAATATTGAATTTAATTCTAGCTTTAAAAATTAATTTCTCAGAACAAGGAAGTTTGAAATAAATACAAATGTGCTTTATGGATCTCTGCAGAGCTCAATGTTTATGATCTGACACACATTCTGCGCTGTAGATATATAGTTTTTAACAACAAATTGCTATCATACATATTTAATACAGATAATTTCACCAAAAATACACTCAAAATACTTCTTTTTTTTTTTTTTGAGAGTAATGAGAAAATTAAGCACCTAATAACAAAACAGTTTGATGTTCTACCAGGGATTTTCATTTCCTGAGACTAACTGACACAGCATTTCCAGCAAAAGTACATACATGTACAAGTACAGAAAACCTACATCTCCAGATCCACAACATAGCTATTAACACATAATCAATGAAATATAAGACAAAGGTTAATTGGATAACCAAGGGGAATTCAGAGGTGGATTTGAACTTTCCAGCTATGCTAATGGCCAGATTTCTCATCCACCTGCATTCACCTCATCCCCCAGTGAATGATGGATATATATACAAATGCCAAGACACCTGAGTGATCTTATTGCAAGCTAGAAAGACTGAACTATGTGCATATGTATGCATATCACAAACTTCTATCCAATGAAACATATTTTTCAAATGTCTTACTAGCATAAACTTCAGATTCTCAACAGAGCCTCATTGATAAGAACTCATAATAGTCTCCGTAGAGTTTTATATGTATATATCTCAAATGCAAAAAGGCATACTTTTTTGACATATGAGATGATCTATATCAGTAAATCTCAGCATATTAGTAAATCTGGAGGTACAAATTGCTGTGTTCGATAACACACATGTAGGAGGCAAAATCTATGTGAAGACTGAAGGAGCTAACCAGTCTGAAAGAAATAAAGATATAGGGATTCACCTCAGCCCGTTTCCTCTGCTTATGAATGAAGTGTTGCAAAAAGTAACAAAAATTGGAGAGTTAAGCCCCAAATCCTACCCACCTACCAGCCCCTATCCCTGTGGATAATACAAAATATATATTTCAATCTCAACTACTCATATCAGAAGATACATACAGAGGAAAGGTATTCACCTCGAGTAGTCATGGTAATGGTATGATATAATCTCTCAATAACACCTGTGCACCCTCAGTCTCAAAAGTTCAATAAATACTCATCCTGCATTAAGGTATAATGACACACATTTACTCAAATCACAACTGTCATGAAGTCTAACAGAAGAAATGGGAGAGCATTATTATTTAAAACAAACCAGGTTTATTTTCAGAGAGAGAAAAATTTGACAATTGAACATGAGGATGCATTTATGAGGAACACCTACATTTCACATCTCAGAGAGAGAGAGAGAGACAAAGAAAGAGAGAGAGATATATGTTAACCCCCTCAGCTTCTTGGCCTCAATTCTGGGACTAACCTCCCATCAAGGACATGAGTACATAAATAGAAAACATCAGTTTGCCTGTTTATCTGACCTGCCACCCCATCCCAAGGCGTATGGAAAAGTCAGTCACAAATAGGCTCTAATATCCACTCAGGGAGATATGCCCAATGGTTACTAGTAGGTCTGGAAATCAGGGAGATAGGTATGCAAACAATGCAGACCTCCAGATCCTCGGGGTGAATTGATTCCCCCCTGATTAGACACTCTTAAACCCATGGTGGTGAACTTGGCCTCGTAACTCGAAAGCATCGCATATTGCGAATAGCGATATCACATAGAGACTACAATGTATTCTAAGGGACGAGTATGGGCGAGTTATGGAATCGAGACGCTTATACTCGATCGCAATGTGCGATGCTTTTGAGTTACAGGGCCCTGGAGTGTAGTGTGTGATGTTTAGAGTTTGATATGGCCCCGTGATTACCATTCTGAAACTCTGGGTGATCTGTACTGAAAGTGCCATTTGCATTAATCACAAGGATGCTCAGAAACATCCACTGATATAACTATACATAATATCATGTTTTCAGACAATTACATGAACCAAAATCTCTTCCATCCTACCAACTAACTTGCAATCAACCTTCAATGAGAACTACAATGTATGTTTAACTCCTCGCCTATCAGCAGCTAAAAATCCTACAATGGGGTTACAAGTGCTTTACTGGAGTAAAATACTATTTCCTTTTAACCTACCTTAAGAGCTAATGTCTGCTCTGGGTCAGTGTCGTGGAAGAGAATAAAGTTATCATCCATGCCCATGCTCTCCCGCACCCCGATGTGGTAGAACAAGGCCGACTGCTGGGTCTGGACTGAGGCCTCGCTGATGCTGACGTCTGCATTGTAAAAACTGTCCAACACGCTGGTCTCACCAAAGTCTAGCTTCTCAAAGCTGATGTGCTGGATGGTGGCATCAAAGCTAGAAAATTAATCCAACAATCTGGAACTGTAAGTTACTTTTGCATATTGAATATCCTTAAATTTAGTTGTTTGATGTACAATCCCATGACTGCAGCACTGATCTATTACACACACACACGCACGCACGCACGCGCACACACACACACATACACGCACTCACACGCACGCACATATCACTGATTACAATAAAATTTCAAAATACACAAACTGTGTTAGAATTATGATCTTATTTTCAAGGAAATCTTCAACTATGGTATTTCAAATAAGTGTGACATTAATTTTGATAAAGTTACACCTTATAAGAACAGTATTAATGTCTATATTACAGATACATATGCAGTAATGGGCATCAAGTACAACTTTCAATACTTACACTGAAGGAAATTGTGATGTTTTGAATATTTACTTCCCAGTAACTTTGGCACAGATGCAACTATTTATGTTATTCTACATTTGTGGCCTACTGACGCAATTCTTGGTATTTTTCTCCAAAACCAAATTAACCCACAGCTTCCATGGAAGAGCTAAGAATACGTACTGGCTTACTCTAATATTGGTTGATGTTCAGTGCTATAGCATGATGCCTCTGGGTTGGAAAAAAAGCATTGCTGATGTCATTAACATACTTCCACTATATAATGAAGTTGTGCCTAGTCACAAAATTGGACTCAATTCAGTAAATGGTTTAATTTAAAGAAACCTTAAGCATTTGTTTACAAAATCAACTGGTTTCAAAAAGACACAACTTTCCCATGTTGTTACTAACCCCTTCCCCTGTTTCACCCCATCTAACCCCTGGCTGCTTTAAAAATACATTTGATATCTAGGTACCATCAATAAACTTGCACAAAAGGCAGTGAGCGAGATTACATGGGATACCAATAAACTGCTTAGTTATCAGCAGCAGGAATAGCAAACACCATCACATACATCATGCATCTATCCCTAAGACCTGAAACATTTCCAGACATCTGGAAATGTGCAAGACCCATACCAATCTCCAAAGACAGCAGCAAAGCAGTAGAAACTACAGGCCAATTTCCTTCCTGTCAAAACTATCCAAACCAACAAGCATCCTGTATGTGATGCATTCCATCAGGAATTTTTTACCAATATGTAATACATGTTTGATTCTTATATAATTAGATAACATCACCACCCACTACTTCCTCCATTCTGCTCTGTCTGGCTTACGGAAATCTGAGAAACTGCTCTTACATATATATATATATATATATTGCAATGAAGGTGGACAACTGGAACTGACAAAAATCACATTCTAATATATATCCCTTAGGAAAGCCGCTTGGATTGGCAGTCAAGCTCAAAACAATAAACTTCAGCTGTATAATACAACCTGTGTACAAATCATTAAAGGTATTAGCAGATTGGTGATCTATTATGGACTACAGTTAAAAAAACCTTCAGCCGAAATACTCCGGGGCGCTATGGGCAATTTTTTCTGACAAATTGGCTTATAGGATAGTGTAGAAGAGATGAGCATCACTGCTTTGAGTATAAGAAAAGCTTGGCATCTATCAATACCTCATCATTTATCACGTGTTGGTGCCACTCTGATATTTATTGTTATTGTTTATTATTATTATTACTATCATTATTATCAACATTTTAGTACAATGTAAGTGAACAAACAATTTACCCTAGCCTGGTTCGACTTTGAGCTTCAGTGATATGTTACTTCTTCAATTTAAAGACAAGTAAAGCGGGTTGGATCATACAGCAAATTGTCTTGTTTCCATTTCAACATAAGATCCAGTACAAGATTTAGTTTTCTCATTATTTTGCTTCAAACATATCCCTTTAGGGCCTAGATACAATTGTAAAACCCATGGTGGCTATGTTAAATGAAACTTAATAGTAAATATCTTTATGAAATAAATATTTCCCTTCACTTGATCTAAGACAAGTGGGGATAATATGGTTTATAAAAAGAGTATTTAAAAGTTTTTTTTTCACTTGGAACCAGGAAATTTTTAAGCAGGAAGTTGTAATAGTCAGAATTTTTTTCAGCAAATTGACAGAAGGCAGCTTTCCAGCAACAGACCAATGCTGAACTAGGTCATTTCCCATTGGTATAACATCTGTGGATTTCAGTCACAGCCAAGTGCAAGTAACATTTTACAGGGCACATGTACTAGCATTGGCCAGGACCAACATCTCTACCAAATTTCAGGACCCTAGCAGAAAAATCCCCACCATAAAGCCAATTCAAATTTAGAGACAGATGGTCCGCCCAACTGACTGATCAACCAACAGGGTATAAGTATAGACTCTTCCCCCCAAGCAAAAAAAAAATTGCAAGGGTATAATAAACAAAGCTCTTCTGTGTTGCAAGATTGCATGTTCAGACAACACCTTGGTTGGTTGGTTCAGGGAATTCATGATGTCAACAGTATAGCAATATATGTTTCAGTATGGTCACAGCATACAAGAAAGGCTGTGATAAAATGTGCATGGCTATATGCACAAAATGATCTTCTTTCTAGATATGGCAAGCAGATGTCCTTATAGTTAGAAGCCAGCAGACTTATTTGCATTGGAAAGCAATGGCTTATCTTTGATATATAAAGAAGCTGCAAAAAGGGTTGCTTGCTACAAAAAAGTAATTGGATGTACATAAAAATATAATGATTTTCATGCATTTTACAAGGGTTTCTGTCAACAAAAAGACTACGTCTATAATTAAAAGCAATAATAAATAAGGTTTCACTTTGTTTTCATCAAGACAGCAGACCTTTTCTGTGCACTTTACAAGATAATGACTTCTTCAAATCAACAATATTTTCTTTTACTCAAACATATTCCAAGAAAGCCTTTATTACAACAGACAGTCACGAAGATTGCCACTCCACATCCATTGTATAACATCAATGATATAAGAGGATATACCTTTACTGGATAAGTACTCAAGTTAAAGTGCACATGAAATAAGCAATTCTTTTGATACATAAAGATGTAATTTAATAGGCCAAAAGCTGCTTTTAACACAGCACAAAGTCTGCCCTTCACATGAATGCAGAGCATAATGCAAAATGATTTACCTTTTACATGCTTTCTCGATCTCTTCATAGACTCTCTGCCTGATGGGTGGAGCTGACGGACTGCGGTCAATCACGCATACCACCTTCATTTTGGCATCATTGCTGCTAGGAAAAAGGCCACCTGAGAGCTGAAAAGAGTATAAAACCATAAGACATACTTTAAACAATGTATATCACAAATTACAGATCAGCAATCATCTACGTGAGCAAGATGTATAGCAAAAAGATGGCTACAGATATGCAAACAAGATGTATGTAGGTTACATATGTATATTGTCTGGGAGCTGATGGAAACAATGTATAGCTGATCTACGTGCACAGATCTTGAGTAGAGCTGTACAGCAATATGAAAATGTAGTCTGTTCGGTATGTAAAGACCAGACATAAAAATAGTCTTGTTATATATCTCTTTGCTGTCAAGCCAGGTAGCATTTATACGGACATTTGATTTCAATAAACTTTTTAACACTTGTTTCCCAAAAACCATTCAAACACACACACACACACACACACACACACACACACACACAAACACACACACACACACACTACTAAGACATAAAACATGAGCTAACATGTTAATTCAGCCTTTGCACTTCCCCCTATTCTTCTGCTAAAACTAAGATAAAAATAAATTGCTGTACTATTCTCCTAAAGTCCTTAAGTACTACACAATACTGCTTTGTATAATATCCTTAACACAGTGCAGCTAACATGACATAAATCAACATTTAAACTTTTTTTTACCCATCTTTGTTCTATCATCTGCCTTGTATCCATGTTTATGTATACATCTCCACTACACTGTTTTGCTGATTCACAAATACCAAATCCTCCATAAAAAACATAGATTGCTCTAAAAACACATATCACGTTGATTCACTGAGGTTCTCAATGGCTATGTTGAGCATATATGAGCATGCGACCTCCATCCCCCACAGAATCGAGGTCACATGTTAATGTGGAAGGATGGGCGGTAAGCAGTTTACTGTAAATAACAGGTTAAAGAATAAGGCAACATTTACCCTGTACTTTTTTTGTCTAAAAATTAACCCATCATAATGAAAACTATATAGTTAGACTAATGGTCCTTAGATGTAATTTTATAATTTAAGAATTCCATATTACATTCTACCATCCATGTCATTCATAATTTTTTTTCAGTCTTTAAAAATGGAACTAGATTCTAGTAAGTGACAAGGGAAAGAGAGCACGCTTATTTCAAAAAGAACTGTGGGTAGCCACACACGTTTTTCTTGAAAATCACTGCAATTAATCTTCAGCTTTTCACACAGTTTTCATCCAGAGGAAGTTCTAATATTGTCAAAGTTAAAATGACCTTGTAATCCCTTGAGATTACTGTACCTGTCACAACTTAATCAGTCCCTTTAAAAGAGAACAGGAACTACTGAACTTTTTGAACCTTGTTTTTTTACGAAAAATAGTAAGAATATTAAGATAATATGTTACAAATAAAAACAACATCCCAATAAAGCATATATCTTCAGTTTTTTTACAAAAAATAGTAAGAATATTAAGACAGTATGTAAATAAAAACAGCATCCCAATAAAGCATATCTTCCATATACAGGACAAGATTCTGCATGTTTGCAGTTTTTTAATAACTGAACTATTTTAAACATATATCATAAATATCTAATTCACTTATATATTCTTATCCATCTACTTCAGGAAACTGCCTTTGAAAAATAAGAAATTTTGTCAAATAACCTGCATCTCCACTGTCAGGATCATGTTCCATTCTTGTCCCAACACAAAAGATGAAACTTATGATCCAAGAGATCTATTCAAACACTCAGTTACTGCTCTAACTATGGTTTACTATAGGGATAATCTTTAGAGAATTCTTTTATTGGCTACTATGATGTTGATATGTATTTACTCATGAGTCCCCTATTTGATGAATACTTCAATTACATCTTATCAGTATCAATCCATGATGTCAACTACAAAAATGATTACCTTTATCTCAAAAGATCTCCTTTAGCTAATCACTGACATAGCAAAAACCATTTTGTCTATTTATGAACTATTTAACTAAATTGCTATTAGGCTAATAAATAAAAAGAAGAAAGTGTGGATGCAGTAAACCCCCCTTTACACTGGACAATGTCCTTTTTTGTCCCATAGTACCGCCCTGTTTATGAGTAAAAAAAGTACTTTCCGTGCTAACAATTGGCTGATCACCGAGCATTCATTTTGCAACCAAAGCAATGCTTGTGCCTCCTTTCTACGACTGCAGTAAGGCCAGTTTCGTGGTTGTACAATGGCACAGAAAGGATGCCATCCAGTGTAAAGGGGGTTTAAGCAAATGTACTAGTAATGCTTTCAATATTCTCAATATTTTATCATGTTATCTGAAGTTCAGTGAACAGCCTAGCAAGTCTCTGTGCAAATATAACGAGCTGTCCTCCTCCGAGAAGTATAATTGTAAGATGCCTCTTCACCATGGTTAACCATCTTCTTCCACCTTCTTTCCAGAAACTGTTTATTTTTTTAACAAAATTTTAAAAAATCTTAACAATATCATTGGCATAATATTTAATCTACTGCATGCTAATTTGAAATACTCATCTTCAACTACATTGCTATTTGCAGCAGTATTGATATGACAAAAATAAACAATCCTTGACAACTATTGTTTTAAACAAAAAGCAGACCATATACATCAACTCCACCTAAAAGTCAGTAAGTACACTTGTCACTGTGCCTCCCCAACAGATGCATATCAGTCACAATCTAAATTAAATGGCAGCACGGGTTCTAGCTACATGTATTGATGCAGATTATTCTAATAACAGAGTTTTACGGCTGTATATCATAGTTTTTTTTTTGCTAATATAACTATGGGTCAAGCCACAATACTCATCTTACAGAAATGTGGTTTCAACAGACATCAGTTTTAAATATAGGCCACTAATAAAGTTGGTCAATTTTTTAAGCAGTGTTTTGCTATTTCAATAAAGAGTTACAAAAATAGCGTTTTTTATTTACATTGGTTAAGACCCCTAAAAGGATTGTAATAACAGCAAAGTTGAAACCTCTGTTCAGTAAACTTGGGCCAGCAAATAAACAAAACATCCAAAGGGAGTCATTGTGGTAAACCAATAAAATTAGGCTTAATTTCAGTCTATACTTATTTGATGGTTTGACAGCAAAATTTCATCCCTTCTCTTACATCAATATTAGCTTTTCAAACCTCCACAGTCTGATTACTATAATAGCCCAAAAATCATCTTTTTCTGTGTTACTTAAAAAAAACATAACACTAGTACAAAAATAACATCAACCTTAAAAATACCACAGGTGTATAACCATAAGCACCCTGGATTTCAAGGTCTGTATTACTGCAATCTAAATCCCATGGGCGAAATGGTGACTGCCTTAACTCAGAAACTCAGGGTCAAAGTACCAAACACCAGCCCTATTACGACTCAATTTGTTAACCTACTTCTGTTGTTTTGACAATAACAGATATTTCAGACAATTCTTTGGATCTGATTACAAGGCCAAGATAGTGATTAAAACCTGCCTCCACCCAACTCCACCCATTATATTTAACAGCAACAGAGAGAGATGAGTCAGGCCACTATGGAGTATGAAATCCAACTCTGATTATAATCAGATAAATTTTAAAAAATCATAAATGATACTGTGAGAATATTAAAACATCTAGGAGGATCTAGATATTAAGTAATTATAAGTATGGTCAAATTCTATGAAAAATCTTATATCAAACAGACTCATGACACAAGAGAGGCGATAATGACCTTGTGTGATAAAACAAATTCTAAATAGCTCATGTAACCTATTTACATTGCAAAAAGTGGTTAGCATAGAGCACATCTTTACAGATTTTATCTAGGACATTGGTCAATGATACAAGGTCAGGTGCCTAACATGTGCTGCAACATTTGACCTGTAGCATGAACCTGCTGCCATCTATCATTGAAGGCATACAGCAGGCTAACTTGTCACTTTCTTAGTGATAGGCTTCACTAATACCCCAAAATATATTGCATCCCTTAAAGAACTATAATAAGGACAAAATTCCAAAATTCCTAAAAAATTATCAATACAGGAATTATGGGTTTGGAACTCAGTATAGTCATGATTGCTAGACATTAGAAAATTGCTGAGAGCCCTAGAAAATTTTCTCTCTGAAATCCCATAAATGGGACCTGTGCTTATATATGAATTCAATCATTTTACATGCTATCTTGACGGTATTCTCGAGGTGATTTTCAAGCCAAATCTATATAATTGAGATAAGAGTTTCATTAGCTCTGTATTTTATAAGCTCTTGATAAAAAGAAAAACAATAATTTAAATCAAATCTATATATATTGAGAAAAAAACATCTGCTCAAGAATTTTTGTGTAGCACATCTCACATCTTGGAAATAATGTTTTATTAATTCCATTTATTAATAAATAATAAAGTTGGGGCTGTTCAATTGTAAACGTCTGGTCAGACCCTGTACATGTACATTTAGATTACCATAGACGTCCAAACATTTCAGAAGAAAACATTTATTTGAGGGATTTTGCCATTTATAAAGTCTTAATTGGGAAATATAAGTAGCTCTGCAGGTATTTCGACATAAAAATACGACTCTTTGCTATTTTTCAAATACGTTTTAATAAGACATAAGTCAAAATATTTATCGTTGACATATATAATAAGATATCAGTGATTTTTCGTTTACATTAAAATATCAAATAAGACGAACACAAAACTGTACACTGTGCATCCATAGCCGCATAGACAAAAGGATAAATTAAACTTATAAAACATCAAAGACACCTGTCAAATTGTCGGTATGGTCCAAGTACCCGCGGTCTTTTCGTCCCTAGCATAATCAAGCTCGTGACCTACTTTCAGCCCAGCAAGTTCGGATAACACCAGACACATACAAAGCATGCTACTACTACTTGCAAGAATGCAATCAACAAAAATTCTAGGTCACGTTAACAGGGAAGAGTTATTTTGCTCTCACACTAAACGATTCTTACCTTTTCTGTCTCTGAACAAGAAAATCAACGAATGTTATTGCAAGAATTTGCACATCGGCCGTTCCTCTGGAGTTAATCGCGGAAGGTCATCTCCAGGTCAATTTTTAAGATATTTCAAGATTTCATGTAAAATCTCCAATATAATAAAATACACTTGTAAAACCGAAGAAATGTTTCCTGCATTCGAGTTTGATGCTTTTTGATCTCACAAGATGGTCTCGGATGCTAGAGACTACAGACCATCAAAGATGGCGGATAAGTTAAAGGTGCGTTTTTTGTTTATGTCCACGTTTGTCATGTTTGTCACCTTACTGAAAAGATAAGCAAAAATCTGCTTACATGGTAGGAAATTTCGGTTCTACCACAAGTAACTTATGATAGTTGTTGGTGTTTTATGGGTGGTTAACTTTGGGTAAAAAAAAAACTAATTAAGACAGAGGTGTGTCTCAAATAACGAGTTTTGATTGGTTGTTTGGCATGCACATGTTGCAGGATCTTCGTGGCTCTGGGGATCTCTTTTACGCACAAATATGTACAAAGACACACACTTGCAATTTACTGATTTTTACGGAGACGTTAATACTTTTTAAGTGATTCATAAAATCGGATACTATCACGATTTGCGAAAATGTTTATTTTGTCTTGGATCGCGCGCATGATGGAATGTCAACACATTTACGTTACATTTTTATGTGAAACGAAAGACAAATGATATTTGTCCCAGTATGAGACCACTAACTAGGGCAATATCAAGAGCGAGTTTTTGACATGGTTTCAAGAGACTCCAATATAATAAAATACACTTGTAAAACTGAAGAAATGCATTCCAAATAGAATGATAAATGTGTCTTGCACACAATACAAAAGGCAGATTATTAAATGGAGATATATTAAATTCTGAAGAAAATCCATTACCAATTAAAATTGATAAGATGTAATTTTGGTGATTTACTCTTTTAATTAATCTCCTAATTCAAAATTAAATGCCATGTAACGTATTTGAATTAATAGTACAAGTTTCTAGCACAATAAAATTGGCATGCCAAAACAACTAAGATTTATCTCTCAAACAAAAGGAAAAAAGGCTTAAAATTGGACTGAAATTGGACCAACTTTTCTCTTCCTCCCTCTTCCCCCCCCCCCCCCCCCCCCTCCCTTGAGTCTGTAGGCACGGAAAGTAAGATAAAAATATATGTGGTACTTTTTTCGGGGAGGGGGGGGGGATGTAATGAAACTGTGGTATTTATATACATGTAAATTACACTATTTTAATTTTAAATATTTGGTGACAGTTTTTGTTGGCTATAGCAGCAATAATTTGACACTAGAACTCCATAATGTCCTGTAGAACAGTTAGCTATATTATTGTAATAGACTTGTGAAGATTCTTTTGTCTATAGCTACTGTCTGATCTTACCATCCAATATTTCATCTACTTGCAGTCAGACTTCATCTGGGAATGAGGTTGTGACAGGCATGACTACCTATCACCCCCTCTGGTGTGCTATTTGGTCAGATCCCCCAGGATAAAATAATAAAAAAAAATTAATCTGATTTGTTTTTTGTTAAATATATTTACAGCTCCTGTAATACAATGCACCTACAGCATATTTCATTTGTTGCAGCTGAAGTATATGACTGGGTTTGGAAATGAGTTTACGTCTGAAGATCCCAGATGTGCAGGTGCCTTACCTGAAGGCCAGGTAAATCTTGTTTTGAAGTATCTCAAACAATGACAGGGTTTTGTAAGAGTACAAAATCAAATAATTTCTTACTTAATTAATTAGAGGGTTAATGAACTTACCGTAGGTGAACGATATTTGACCTGGATTCCACGTCATCGTCGGTGACAGAATAGGGTTCACATGAGAGATGCGCACGCAGCGTCATATTTCAAAGTAGTTGTAGTGTGGACCACAGAGTGACAGAATGGTTCACGGGAAGGGAAATGTCCCAGGATGGGATGTGAACCCTATTCTGTCACCCACGATGATGTGGAATCCAGGTAAAATATCACTTACCTACGGTAAGTAAGTTTATTTAACCCTCTAATTCCACATCACCGTCTAGTGGCATAATAGGCTCCACATGAGATGTTCAAAGTGTGGTCCAGACACAACACCTTACAAAGTTTTTTGAAACCAGCAAATAAAGGCACAAACACTATGTGTTTAAATCAACATGTATTAACTGCAAAGAACAATGAATTTGTTTATCAAACAACTTGTAAATGTTCAGCATATTCGATGCAAAAGAGAAATTCATCTGCACAATTTGCAGGAAACAACTCTAAGTGCAGAAGCTGCAGTTATAAACAGCATAATTAAATGTTCAAAAGAACTCCATCTGCACAATTTGCAGGAAACAACTGTAACTGCACAAATTGCAGCTTAAAAAGTAAAATCAAATAAACAGTTCATAAAACAGCTCCCTGTAAATCTGAATGTCCGTGTCAGACACCAGTGCCAGACAAAATAGCATCTGCAAACTGGCCCTGTTGAGTTATTTCTGTATCGTAATATTTAGCAAATGTGCAATCTTTAGACCATCCTGCCGTCTTCAAAATAGTGTCTAATGGCACTTCAGCAAGTTTTGCTTGTGAAGATGCTGCACTACGTGTGCTGTGTGGAGTAAATATCTCCATGTCAGAATTGTCTATACCAGCCATATTCATAGTTTGCTTAATCCATCCAGATATGGTAGATTTGGCTGCTGCCTTACATGGCTTTACAGATGTTAAAAACAATCTTGTGATATTTCCTCTTAAATGTTTGACTCTGTCCATGTATTCCATTAAGACAGTACATAAACATAATTGTTTGGTGCATATGCTGTCACTGTTATTTCAGGAATGTGGTGACCTGGACTTGACTGCTTCAGTTAATCACCAAATCTTAATGTGACTTTAGACTTATTAATTGTGATGTTACGAATATCAATAAGATGCAACGATTGTATTCTTTGACCTGTCAATAACATAGTCAATGTCAATGCTTTCTTGCTCAGTTGTAAAAGATTAAGTTTTTTCACAGGTGAAAGTTTTTTGAGGTAATTCAAAAGCAAACTTGTGTCCCATATTACATTGTTCCTTGGTAATGCAGGTCTAGAAGTAAAAACTCCTCTCATCAGTCTGACCACGTGAGGATGAGCAACTGCTGGACACTTATCCACCAAAATAAAAGTTGAAAGTGCTGATCTTGCTGTATTTAGAGCAGAATATCCAAGGCCCATATCAAAGCAACATCAGTTACATTTGGTAACAAGGTATAATGTTCCTCTCACTACAATATTGAATCCATCTGGAAATGGAAGATTCATATTGCTTGACAGTTGTATCTCTCCATGAGGACATGACCAATTTGACACCTGTTGGCAAAAATGCCATGTCTTCACAACTTTCCCTGACAATACACAAGCCATAAGCTGTAACTTTGGAAGATTGTCCATGTTTTTGTGTGGGTGCCACAGCAATTCTTGATTCCTGGGAAGTAAAAAAGGACAGGATATTAACAGATGGCTCAATTTTGAAAACCATACTTGAGTTGTCCAATAAGGCACTACCACTAGGATACTATCCACTTGATCAAACTCAATCTTGCTTAACATCTTTCCTATTAAAGAAAAAAGTGGAAATGCATAAGCATTCATCTGTGACCAGTCAATAGACAAGGTATCTGTTGTCATAGCAAACCGATCAGGTTTCCATGATACATATTTGGGTAGTTGATTATTCAGCCTATATGCAACTGATAACCACATATCACTGTATTAACAGTATGTCAGCAGACATGCTTTAGCACTCAAAGAGCTCAAAACACTGCAGAAATATTAGTTTCATGCAGCTTGTAAATCTGCATTCGCTTCGCTGAGAAACCACGCAATGAATGACGCTGAGCTGCACGCGCATCTCTCATGTGGAGCCTATAACGTCACTAGACGGTGATTTGGAATCTTAATCAACAATGTATAGAACTTGAATATCTAGGTTTTTTTAGTCTGTATATAACTAACATAGGTTAATGGTTTTATTAATAATGAGTCTTGATGTATTAGTGAGTCCAAATATAAATGATATAAAATGCAGCTCACTGTTCAGTTTTATGAATAAGCTCATGTTTTTGTCTAGCTTTATCATATCTATTTAAAATCCCTAGAGTACAATCACTACTTAACATGTTTTTCATTGAATTTTATAGGAATGAATAAGACAGTGTTTTTACCTATATTGGTTGTCTATTGATTTTTTTTTTCAGAATAACCCCCAAAAATGTAACTATGGATTATATGCTGAGCAGCTGTCTGGAAGTGCCTTTACAGCTCCCAGAGATTCAAATAAAAGAAGGTAATTAAATATAAGATAGACTTTGGCATGATTTTTGTAAAGGCAAGCAGAATAATAGGAGATTTGAAGATAGGACACCATAGTATGTTTAACTTCAATGTAAATCACCTAGTACCTACTTTTCAAATCGGAAATTATCTTTTTCCAAATGGCCACCTATTAAAATTCTTATTAATCAAGCTTTGACCTTCAGCTTAAATATTGGTGCAATTCATGGAAGTTGATTTCCCCATTTTTGGTTTTATTTATTTATTTATTTATTTATTTATTTATTTATTAATATATTTTTGCCAATCTATAAGTTCCATGTATTAAGCACATTTGCTCTGTTTTAGTTGGCTGTATCGCATTAGGCCTTCAGTAATGCACAAACCTTTTGAACTTATGGAACCAGGAAATTTTACTAATAATTGGACTGATACACATCCCAATCCCAACCAGGTTTGAGAAAGTTTGTATTTCAACTTAAAATTACACTTCAAAGTTCCTAAACAACTAAATAATTGTGAGTAGAAATTAATTCAGAATTTTTTATCACTCACAATTTAGGAAGATTTAACATCTCAAGCAAGCTATAAAAACTTTTTTAGTTCAAGGTACTTCACCTGTTTTAAAAATTATGCCATTGTTTGACCTTTTTTTCAGCTGAGATGGAAACCATTTGATATTCCCAACAAAAATGGAAAGAAGGTTGATTTTGTTGAGGTAGGAATGATGCATGTCTCCAAGTGTCAAGAAAGAAATGCATAATATAAGTTAACTTATTTTCACCTTGCAAGTCAAAGTCAGGATGATTAAATGTTTTCTTCAATTATTTTTAAAAACTGTTCATGTTATGTGAAAATAACTTTAGGTAAAGCAACTATCAAGAATGACATGCTTGAAGTAAATGTTCAGAATTTTTGGTTTGTCCCATGTGTGTGTGTGTGTGTGTGTGTGTGTGTGTGTGTGTGTGTGTGTGTGTGTTTGTGTGTGTGTGTGTGTGTGAAAACTGCTCCTTAGATATTGTTAACATATTCAGATATATTATGTATAAAGGAAACTGTGTTAAAGTACCAGTGTTTCCAGGGCCTGGCCACAGTGTGTGGTGCTGGTGATGCCAGGGCAAGGCATGGGTGTGGAGTTCATATCTTTGCTTGCAATGCCTCCATGACAAACAGGTGAGCAGCTTGAAGGGAAGTTGGAAATGGATATTCTTTGGAATGAATTATGTTATCCATTGCAATATAATATTAGATAAAGTTGAAAAATGAATGCAAATTGTGAAAGGTCATCTCTGAATTAGTTTTAAGGATGTTCCAAGATTTTGCATAAATATTACCAATAAATAACACATTAAGGCATTGTTGATAAATTATAGGTCAATCAATTATTTATTAACTTTTTTTTGTAAAAGTATTACAAAGGTAGGTATAATTTCTGATAAAATATAAATGGTTTACTCTATAATTGTGTTTGTTTCATCAGACATATTATTTAAAACTTTTTTGTTTTCTTTACAGATGTTTTTACAACTCTGACGGTGAAATGTTGATAGGTTAGTATTACAACTATGATAATTCTCAGGATGTCTATGTATGTTTTCAAGGGCAGATTTTTATCCATGGGTGAATAATATAAACATATTAGACAATAAAACTATTGTTTTTTATTTCTGTAGTTCCACAACAGGGTCCACTGCTGATTACTACTGAATTTGGAATGATGCATGTCCATCCAAATGAAATTTGTGTTATTCAGGTAATTCAGATGCAACCAAAATTATATCATTCTTATGATTATGTTATATAGCTGTTAATTTATGCTTTCATGATTTGGGGGAAGGGGGTCTTTGAGGCATTTGCATGTAAAAGTGACCATATCTTTCATCTGTAGAGACTCACTCTTGACTGAAAAATGAGTCCCTCTTTTTTTATTACCCATTTCAGAAGGGGGTTTGACTATGCTTAGATCAACTTCCAAGATTAAAAGACCTGCTGGGATGGATAATTCTAAGTTAGGTTCACCCACTAGAAACAGGGCATAAAATTAAAGTACAGAAGGGCAAAATGCTCAATAATATATGGTTACATTTCTTTCTTTGTCCCTTTTTTCTTGTCTCTGCTGGTCCCAGTGGTGTCATATATAAAAAAATTAAAAAAATAAATACAAGTATTTGGTGTTGCAGCAAGGAGTTCGCTTTAGTGTAGCCGTGGAGGGAGAAACCAGAGGATACATGTTAGAAGTGTTTGATGGCTCTTTTGCTCTGCCAAATTTGGGACCAATTGGTGAGATATCATTTTGTTATCCAGATTTTTGTTAGAAGTTGTGTTAAGACCACACACTCATTAACAAAGAGCATTCTGGATGGCTTTTAAGGCGAGCCTTTTTTGGTCCTAATTAGACTTGGTGATGTTAAATCTTGACATGAGCTGTTTAAGCTTTCAATATGTCGAGTTGAGCTGTCTAATATAATCCTTACATTTATCACTCCTTAACTATGTAAAACTTTTGTTAGGCTGAAATGGTTAATAAAATTCATTGCCTATGCACAAATTCAAATATATTTATCATTTGGCCATTACCATACTATACCAATATATGTATGCTGACTTACTGATATGCTATTTGTTTGTATTGATTTAAGGTGCTAATGGTCTTGCCAATCCCAGGGACTTCCAGACCCCCGTGGCTTGGTACGAGGACAGAGAATGTGACTTCACTGTCATCAGCAAGTTCCAGGGATGTCTCTTTGCTGCCAAACAGGTCAGAACAACAGCTGTTTCATATTTTTGTTGCACTGGACATTGTGCTTTTGTAAAAGCTTCTTAACCAGTTCTTATTCTTTATATTTCATGGGTTTGAGTGATATGATTGACTGAAGTAAGATGGACAATTGAAAAGATTCGTTTTGTCCTTTTAGAATCACTCTCCATTTGATGTTGTTGCCTGGCATGGGAACTTTGCTCCATATAAGTACGACTTGAGTAAATTCAATACCATCAACACTGTCTCTTTTGATCATGTGGTAAGTGTTTATGTACAGGGTCAGAAGAAGATTTTTTAATTTTTGGCTGGTCCACAGTTTTTTCTAATTTAGTGACATTTTTTCTGTTGATCTTTTTGACACTCTAATTCCAACAAATTTAGTCCATGGTTCAAAAAAGTTCAGATAAGGTGTAACTGTCTTTTCCCCCTTACTCTTTTTCTTGTTTTGCAATATTTAGAATGTTTTAAAGAAGAGAAAAATGTTTGAGAATGGATACTCATATTCTTAATAATAAAACAATTCCAAACCAACCTGTGATATGAATTAGCAACACATGTATCTGGTTAAAATGCAATTTTTTGGTTTTACATACACATATTGTTTATATATATTTAGAGTATTTAGATTTCAAAGCAAAACAAATTGTACTCTTGTTGTTTTTTTCTATGCATGTCATTTATTTCCATGGATTAGTCATACTGTCTGTTATTGTTATAACGGTAGGACCCTTCCATCTTCACTGTGTTGACCTGCCAGTCCATGAAGCCAGGGGTGGCCATTGCTGACTTTGTTATATTTCCTCCACGCTGGGGTGTGGCTGAGAATACGTTCAGACCTCCATACTATCACAGTAAGATTATTCTACACAGAATGTATTTGTTTTTTAACTTTAAAAAATATGTTCTTAAGCTAAAGGGGCAAGTTATTGGCAGGAAATTCAAATAAAGCAGATTTTGATCACACTTTTGGTGCTTTCACCTTATGCCTCTTGTCAACATCAATTTATGCATTCATTAAAACGGTTTTCAAATCTTATGGATTTCAGTTGCCCCAGTCAAAAAGTTTTTTATCACCTTCCAGTATGCTTTGCAGTGCATGATGTACAATGTAGTTTGTACTGTTCTTTTTAGAACTGAAGAATAGTGGGTATTTGCACTACTTTAAACAATTTACTAGAAAAAAAATTAAAAAGTTCATCAAAATTTTACTGTTTTCAAGAGATCATTAGGTAATATTAAGAGATAACATTATAAAGTGTGATCTTTTAATTGATATTGTATTTTTTTTTTCATTGCAGGAAATTGTATGAGTGAATTTATGGGTTTGATCTATGGCAACTACGAGGCCAAGGTATGTTGTTGTTATTGTGTTTGTGCATGTGTGTGCATGCATGTGTGTGTTCACAATTTTAAGGAGAAATTAGACAGTGCAGAATAATTTCAGTATTTCATGAAAAAAAACTATGCATAAGCTGAGATAAAACTCTTTAAAAGTTTCTACCCAGAAGCATGCTACAGAGAAAAGCAGTGTAGAGAAGGTTATCCAATATTTCTACATTAGAAAACTGTTATTAAAGTCATAATAACTCTTCGTTTTGGCCAAAAATTGGATTTTCCTGGAAAAAACGGCAATTTTCCCGTACTAACCAATGGTCAACGACCCCATTCCTGCATTCAAAGTTAATCCAGGGTTTTTTTCCTAAACGTACGGTTTTTTGTTAAAATCTCTTAAGAGATTTTAACTGACGGAGCTCTCTCTGACTTTGCAAAGTCACTGGTGACCTACTTAAAACCGCGGGAAAAGCAGACAACAACGACACTATATAAGATTCATGAGATATATTCGTCTTTTTGTTAAAAATGCATTTATATCCACAATGTGTGCCATTCTGGGCTTTTCGTTATCCGACGCACTGTACAAAAACTCGCAACTTACGTCTGTGTCCGCATTAATGCGTTTGGGGCCATGTTATTTTGGTCTCGAATGAACGCGAGAATCCGGTGACACCATTACGTCATTAGCAACGAGTGCCTTGATGACTGGGAAGAAAGGCTCGAAAGCCCTATTGACAAGTACAGATTTTAGTTTTACTACAATAACGGCCGTTTCAGTGGTAAAATACAATAGAATATATTTCCATGCGTTGTTTACAATGTATTTCATGCGGATTTTTGAATCTCAATGGAAGAGTTATTATTGCTTTAAGGTTTTTTTTTTCCAGGAGGAAGGTTTCCTACCAGGAGGTGCCAGCCTCCACAGTATGATGACCCCACATGGTCCAGATGCGGAATGCTTTGAGAAGGCCTCCAATGCCAAATTGAAGCCACAGAGAGTGGCTGATGGAACCATGGTAATACTGGGTGCCTCTCAAGGTGATCGGTTGTCACTAACACATGCATACACACGCATGCACGCACACACACACACACACACACACACACACACACCAATGCACACTAATACATTTTCCAGAGCAGATGAGTACTAATGTAATCAGGCATAGTTTACAATCACATTAGGGATGCTGCAAAACAATCATCTTTCAACATTATGGTAATACATACTGTGTCTCATAATTTTACAAAATGAATTCATATAAGATATGCATAGTTAAGTTACATTTATGTATGCATTTTGTCATCGGTATTGGACTGTAGCTCATGGAGAAATTATACTCCAAGATATTTTGATAATATTATAAGACATTATCTTCTTCTGTAGTTTTATATTAAAGTAGTAAATAGAAAAAATTTTTTTTCTCTTTTGTAGAATATGTCTTCATCAAAGATTCATCCAAGTTTAAGGCATGTCACACATATTGAGAAAGAATGACACTGCAAATGCTTTGTTCTTATTTTATACAGACACTGTGTGTGTCATCATATATTCTGATTACTGTCTGTCCATAGGGCAAGTGGAATTAATCTTTCTGTTAAGTATCTGTATATTTGTCAGCTCTGCTGTCTATTTCTGTTTTCCAGTCATTCATGTTTGAGAGTTCCCTGAGCATGCAGGTTACAAAATGGGGCAATGAGAAGTGCCAGAAAGTGGACCACAAATACTACAAGTGCTGGGAAGGCCTGAAGAAACATTTCAATCCAAACAAGAGGAAAATGGATGGGTAATTTATTTTATTTATTCCGTTCAATGTTTTTAGCATATGTTTGTGGTTTGTGTGGTGTGTAATGACTTGTGTCTTTGCCTTCATCAACTTTGAAAATGTTTTCTTATCAATTACTACTGGTAACAGCCTTTTTTATTACCATATTGCTTCCTCATTGGGTCCTGCACAAATAGCAACGATGAAATTTCAACCTGGATGAAAGTTCACTAAGAATTTTAGGATGTACACCAATAAAAAAAACAGTGGAAATTAATGATATGAGATGGACATTACTTCTGACAGCTTGGCAGATCTGGATATGACACCATTCAGAATGATTTAAACAAATATTGTATAGCTCGGAATAAAGGAAGTATATACACTGCAATTCCTTTCTGAAATAAAAAAATATATATTTTTTGAAAAACAGGCTGAATGTGGTTTGTGTTCCATGACTCTGGCAAGGATTGTGTTAGACATGCATTACCTGAGAGTCAGATGTGCTCACTATTATTCATTTACAGCTGAACTGGTTTTTGCCACAATAACCATCTGTACAGTTTGATAACTGACATCTGATGAGGTCTCAAAACTGCGACTTTTTCCTATTATTCTTATTGCTGATAAATGGTGCACTTATATATATATATATATATATATATATATATATATATATATTAGTACTGTTAAATTGATATAATATTTCAGTCAGAATATTTTTAACTTGAATCATAGCTGAATAGAGATCTCTGCCTTAAATAGACTTTATGATAACGAAGAATGATGGGAAGTCTGCAATTCAGGGTCTTCAATTTTTCCCAGAGATATTTATGCCCCTGGATATACTTGATCTGAGTAATTAGGTTCTTATTTGCCCAGACCTGTTTTTGTAAGCCTTACCTGATAACACATAATTTGATATACTTTTTCCAAAAATGAGTTGATACTTTATCCAAAAATAATGATTGGAGTTTGAGGTTATTTCTATCATGATTTAATCAAATTGTGATTAGTAGTATTTTTTTTTTTCATTAGAGAGACAGCTGATGGAGAGACACCAAAAAAAATGCCATCAAGGGGTGTAGTCGGTTCTACAGTGACTCCAAGTAAGACATACTCTTTTTAATAGAAGCTGGAAGGAAATGAAGGTGGTGGAGTGACGGCTCATGGAACATTAGAGCTGCTGCTGAAAATGACACTTTTGCTTATAAAATGGAATATTCGGGCGCACTGTAGACGTCTACATTTGAGGACAGATTTAATAAGAAGTTTCTTTTTTTTTCATCATAATTGTATATCCACCTGCTTCCTCATTTTATTTGTCATTTCTATTCTCCAGATGCAGAGTTTGGCTTTTTTGTTCAGAAGGTTTAAAGCCATGCTATTTTCTTACAAAATAATTTTAGATTGGCAGATTTTTTTTAATGGAAGTTGGAGTAAGGACACCCCCCCCCCCCAAGATCTTGACAGTTTGGTTTATTAAAAAAAAAAAAAAAAGGTAAAATTAGGACTCTGAAACGTTTCCTAGTTAACACCAACGGGGCTGTACAGAGAGTTTTTTTGTTTTTTTTTTCACTTTTTCATATATCTGGATGATTTCTTAACATTTTTAAAATAACAAAGGATCTGTATTTAAGTATGTTTTTGAAGGGGTTTTTTTTGTGATCTCAGTCTTCCTTGTCTGATGAAAACTGCACACGTGTGACCAATTTACAATTGTCATTGATGCAATTTTTTGATGTTAGTCAAGTGCACAAACCTGTTTTCAATTTATGTATTTACTCATTATTATTATTATTATTATTAAGAAAACAATTGATGTGTCAACCTTTCCTTTGCAAAACATTCTTATCAAATTGTGGATTGGTTGAATAGGCATCTTTTATTTGTACAACATTATATTATTGGGATTTCATAAGGCAGCTTGGTTATATATATGTGTGTGTATGTGTATGATATGATTTTAAGCCAGTTATCCACATGATATTAAAGTGAACGTGAAATAGGTTTGGTGAGATATTGTTGTAATTGGAGAAGGGAACAAATTATTTTAAAGTAAGTATTACAGATATAATAGATACAATGCAAAATGCGTATGGTGTATGCATGTTTTTATGTTACATTATTACTGAAGAGGTCATATGGTGTCTAGCACAAGAGTATTAAGGCACATGTAGGACTTGAAGTGTATTTTATTTAAATTGTCTTTAATAACTCAAGTTGCACAGTGTTATTGAATGGGTTTTATCTTACGCATTCTATAAAAATATTTTTTGAAAAAAAAAAATGGGATGCATAAATACCTTTTACCTTTTACCTTGCAGTAGTAAAAACCAAATCACTTGTAAGTAATGGCATACATGTCTTTTATGAGAGTTTTTATCATTCTGCAGTTTTTTGTTTTGGAAGTGGTTTTGTAAGTCATGTATGCTGACTTTATTAACTGTGGTGTCTTGTTGGATCATGGGCTGATACCTATGGTTAATGCCTAGAATGGTGCAGTTGAGTTTTATCATTTTATTAAAGCGTATTATGAAACTTGTTCTCGTTTTGACCTTAAATCATTCTATAAATATATTTTTGAAGAAAACATTGGAAATATAAATAGGTTCTACAGGATGCAGTAGTAAAAGCCAAATAACTTCAAAGTAATGACATACTTGTTTTGAATGAGTTTTTATCATTCTGCAGTTCTTGTTTTGGAAGTGGTTAAATATTTGACTATTAACTATAGTGTCTTATTGGATCATGGGCTGATATTTTTTGTTAATGCCTATAATGGTGCAGTTGAGTTTTATCGATTTTATTAAAGCGTATTATGAAAATTGTTTTTGCTCTGTGTTTTATTACAATGAAACGGAAGTAAAGTATGTTTTAAATGTATGTTTCTGTTTAATTCACCTTTTTAAAATTTTTGTTAAAGCAAGTAGCCATGGGTGCAGATATTGAGTTTTGCCGAAAAAATGTCTGATATACGCTTTGACTGAAACAAAATTTGAAAAGTAAATCTAAACAATAACAAAAAAGACCTATTCTCCCCAATTTGTCTAAAAACGGTACACTTTTAAGAGTTGTTATTTTACAGGGCGAATTCCCAAGGAGTTGGAACTCCTTGGTTTTATTGTATCAATATCCATGCATGCATATTTTGAGCAAGGTTTTGATTTAACTGTTTGAAAAGAATGAAGCATCCGTTTTAGGGTGCATTCCCAGAGATTCAGAACGATCCAGAGATTAAGATTTAGATCGACCTAACTCCCTGGGGGTTCACGCTAAATTGCAGTCAGCCGAGCGCGCACCATAGTTAATTACCCCCTTACAGCTTTTAGTAGGCGGGACAGACGCCTAAGCCGGCTAAGCTGACAGTAATCTAGTGAGACTTCCCACAGGGATAGATCTATCTAAAATCTATAGGAATGGGGTCTTAAACACACTTTGGCTTTAAATATAAAGACAGACGTGTGGATTTTTGCACAAAATTGCCTTTCAAAACGACACCCTAACTCGTTGCCTGTACGCACGCAACCTCAACGACTTTCTCCTTTCTTTCTGAACACTGTATCTAAACTTGTTATCTAGAGTTCTTTCAAAAATAACTGTCGGTCTAAAGGAAGTCCTCTTCCATGTCTCGAAACTATATAACTCCGAGGGTGTGTGCGTGATCGCCTATACATTGACTTCGCGATGGTTCAATTAAGAAATATATTGACAAAATAGGAAAATGTGGCTCTTTCGCCAGGTGACACCTTGAGCTTAACAAAAACTACGCATTTTATGCAATGTGTTTTTAAAATGAATAATATAACAGTGTTAAGTTATTTTTGATGATCTAAAGTTTTGAATTTCTACTTGGCTTTGCAAGTCTGAAACAAACAACTCCAGAGAATTATTATCAAAATATATCGCAATACTAGTAAAACTTAATCGTATTTTTAATCCACATGATTGATTCGCAGAGAAAATACATAAATTTGCATCGGTAGCCTATAAGATCACTGCTTTCTCATTCCGATAAACTACAATAAATAAGTGTGGGTTATAGTTATTGTTAACGTTCCCATGTTCTCAAAATAGAACTGCAAATTATTATTAAAGTTGTCTGAAAACGTTGATTAAATTAACTTTCTTTAATTTACTACTAAAAGAGGCCAGTTTCTTTGATTGATATATATACCGCCTCCACTGATAAGGAAAGGCTTTAAAAGGTCTGTTTAATGCGTTTCAATCTCGTTTTTGTCCTGGAAGATTCACTGGTGGAAGATGCTTGCGCATGTGCAAAATATCACACGGGCGCGAAAACTTATCCTTTGTCTGCAAAGTTGCTGCCATGGCAGAATTTCGCCTTATTCGAGACATCTGAAGGGGCATTTGAGAAGGGAGTTCTGTGATTGTTTCTACAGTGGTGCTCCAACGTCTTGGAAAAGCCATAACGGGGGGAAGAAGATAACAGTCATCGTTTTCATCATCGTCTGCTCCTTTTGTTTCAAATTTGCCATATGAATCGTTTGCATCGTACTCGTTTGTTGGCATTTCTTTAGATTCTTTCACAAATTTGTCAAAGCCGGCTTGAATTTCTGTTGGATTTGATATTTGTGGAATTGGCATTCGGTCAACAGGGTCTGGTTGTTTTAACGAGTATTTATCGAGTCTATTTTTCTTATCGGCTTGCCATTTTGAACGGGAGTCATCAGTCAGTTTTTTCAACCCTTCTCCCTTTAGATCTGGTGACAGGTGTTCTAGTCCTTGCTTATTGTTTCGATAATAAGTTAAGTCGTAGGTACATTCCAGGCGTTTTTTGGTGAAGTTCTTGAGTTCTTTATCCCGCTGTTGGTCAAGGGAGTCCCACTGAGATACCAATCGCTGCTGATGACGGACATTACGAAGAGACGCACCAGTCATTTGATCTATCTTTTTCCTGTGCATGGTTTCATGGCTGCAAAGAAGTAAAAAGGGGGTATACAAAGTCACCTGCTTTAGAATAACACTAATTATCTAAAGCCTTTAGATCTGTTTTCATCACTTTTATATCTCCTGGTTCAAAAAGTTCAAACCACGTAAGTACCTTCATTTTTCAAAATAGGTTATCGTGCGCGCGCTGAAAAGCAATAACTTCTAATTTTCTAATCACGAGCGTCGACTTAGGCCTACTTTCTAAAAGAATATGCAGTCACATCCGTATCACTAAGTTCTTTGTAACCAATGAAAATCATCAAGAGGTGGATATAAGCTATACATTATTATGCCAATTTGATTTTCTGATTAAATAAAACTAAAATAAAGCTGAAACACTCGAGGTCCCATGAAGTAGCTTACTTTTCAAACGCTTTACCTTCGGAAGTGCATGCAACACTTGTCAAAATTAAACCCCATCATTATCTTTAATATTAAGTGCACTTATAATGTCAACTGCATTTATCACCTAAATAATATCATAAGTATGGGATTTTTAATGTACCATTTAATCATCTTTTATATTAACCTACAGCGGGAGCAAACGTTCACGGCAACGCAAAATTCCCAATCAAGCCACATCACCACTCTCTGTTGACACGAACGCTATATCTTGAAGGGAAGATTAAGTCCCTGAATCACTGGTTCATTTCAAATGGTGATATTCTTAATTAAATACAATGTCACCTAAAAAGTCTAATACTTACGAAACGTGTCTTTCTTGATTTGAGACCCTCGGTAGTTTTGAATTCGGTGCGGATTAATTGTTGCTATAGCATGGAAGACTGCGACTAGGTTTGATTCAAGTTTTATCACGTCTTTGGTGAGACCTGTTGCAACATAAAACATTGATTATTCATTTGAAGGTTATGCAAGTTATACCAAGCAATTGGCTTGGCATTAGTAGTTCTTATAACAACGTTATCTTCGGCACCTTTCACGCTTCACGAGATAAATCCCCATTTGATTTGTGTGCTCAAAACGCATGACGTTCTCTTTTTTCTTCCTGGCAAACATTCATTCCGGCGTTAATTCTTAAATGACCGGATTTAATCTCTTGACTCTGCTATAAGGTTTAATAGAATTACAGAAGTCAATTGGTCACCGTCTGTAGATTACAGCCTCGAGATTGTCGCCTCAGAAACAGTAAAGCAGATTGCTCGTTTCAAGACTCACCCTGTAAAACGGCACCCCTGCAACCCTTAGTCCCTCTTCATTAAAGGGGTGTACTCAGTATAAAAGCGTTCTTATTCTTCCATGGCATTGGATAAGCCGGACTTAAGGTGCCAAAAAAGATGATTAAAAACAGAATTGAAGCCACCCTGTGGTCTCACAATCGAGTCACAAATAAGGTCAACTATTGACCAGGTTTTGTATAGAAATTGATTTTTGGCGCAATGTTTTTATCAAAGGTGCCAATATATAAGGTTCAGTGGTTTTTGTAGTATTCAGAATACTAATAGTGTTAGGTAATGAGACGACACGTACGGTATTTCATCAATAAGCCAGTCATTCGATACCGATCAATCAAACGGTTATTAGGATATGCAATTATAATCCCTCTCCTCCGAATACTAATGAACTGGTGTAGGGTTGATATGGATAAGATATACAGTGTATGTCTTTCTGAGCAAAGTGACACTATGTAGCATTCTGCGCTATATATATATATATATATATATATATATATATATATATATATATATATATATATATATATAATCTATGCCCATAAACAGCCAGCATGTAAATATTTTGCCTTGACCATGCAATAGATGAACTATATATAGCATTTGATATTCTTATTTCATTTCTCTGTTATCAACTAGATGCGGAAGACTGGGGGGTACTACTGTACAGAAACATTTTCAAATCTGACGTGCACTCCGTGCAGGGATACACCATTTTGCACATGTTGTATACACGTGTCTCTTGAATCATACTACCAATATTCAATAATGCCATCCAACGTGTATGATAAATGTTCGTTATTATCAACTGTTGTTAATAACTTTTTGCAAAGTTGAGGCTTCTTAACCAGTGCACTGGCCTATCCTAAGCACCGCTGAATCAAGTTTCGGTTTAGTCTTCTCTACTGCAATCACTTGACCTTTCGCCGCCGTTAATTTGAAATCGAATAAACTAGTGTACGAAATGACGGTAGGGAAGGGGAATTATCAATAATATCTAAGTAACACGGTCTACATACATTAAGTGTATTTCTTTCCCACTGAAGAAAAATTTAACGTTTTATTATTGTTTTTTTACTAATACCATTTATAATTTATTTTTTAATAACTCCATACCAAATAAACGTAGTATCGCCATTGGATCTATTGGCGGTTGAATTAAAATCTGCTTGTGCAGAGCTGGGGTGATTGCCCAACATATTTCACAACATTTATATAAAATGGAGAGAGAGAGAGAGAGAGAGAGAGAGAGAGAGCAATATTAACATTTAACATTGACTATTTTCATCAAATGCAGAACGTTCACTGTATTATTTAGGCATCAAGAGCTGAATGCAAGAGAACTGAGCTGATTTTTCACATTTTACTACTATCTTAAAACAACATGGAAAGAGGGATAGAGAATAGCAATACAAGAAAAAAAAAACATAGATAACCATCCATTCAGGTAAACAGAAAATGAATATCGCAATTATCTAGCGGTTGTTAGAAAAATTGACTCTGATTTAGCAGAGAAGGGAGAGAGAAAAAGAAAGAGAAATCGTACATATGCCCTTCTTTACATTTTTTTATATTTAATTCTAAATTTATATTTAACCACCGGTAACTCATATATGTTGGTGTTTACTTGTGCCACAATGGTTTGTTATTTCCAAGGCATGCACTTAAAATTCCGATTGTAGCAGTGCCATAACCCGTGACAACGTACTGGGTGGCAAAATTCGTTCTGAAGCAGGTGAATGCAAGACCTCGATTGATAGAGGCGCAAACTCCTGCCTTTTTATTATTGCTCAAAGATACACTTATGATGTCTACATATCAGTTTTACGATCCAACCATCCAGCTGAGCATCAGTTATATGAGTATTCCAATGCCAAATAAAGGAGCTAAATTTATCTAAACGTAAACGTAAACGTCAGCTTTACGTTTAGATAAATAAAGGAGATAAATTTATCTAAACGTAAAGCTGACGTCCAATGACTGATTCATTTATTAAAATTCAATTTTTTCTGATTCAGTTAACTTATAGCGATGATTAATCTGATTTATTATGAAAATAATCTATTTTAATATCTTAAAAGATTATATTTTCCTGTGCAATTGTCTATGTGTGCAATTTCATTATCAAGCGTAGAAACTACATGTTTTCTACGGGTTCAATAAACACATTGATTTCTTGTGATACCGCGAGCTTTTTTGTGTCTGTCTTACAAAGGCAAACCCAGTCGCTTTTTGTTATCTAAAATTCCAATATTTTGCATAAAGTAACTTTTCTGCATCAATATGGAAATATGCATTTTAAAAACTACGAAAGACAGAGGCCTGAACAAAATTCATCTTCAAAGTGAATACATTTATCTTATTTTCCTTTTTTCCTTTTCTCTCTCTCTTTCTCTCTTTCTCTCTCTTTTGTAAAATCTTCTTTTTGTGTTCGTGTGTGTTATAACATTTTACGTCAAACAATGGTCCCTGCAGGCGGTGTACTGCAAACGTGACAACAGTACCGTGACAGTGCCGCCAGGTTTACCGCACATTAAAGCCTCGGCGCCGAGAAGATCTGCGCCCCTTTTGTGTGAGCCGGAAAATCATACATGCGTAAAACGGAAGCGGTAGACCACATTTTCAATCTTTGTGACACTTCATTTGAAAGCGGCCTCGATTTAGGAATGTTTTTAAAATTAAAAGATACTGAACTGCAAATTCTCAGTTTATTTTGTTTCAGTGGGAGGTATAAATATTTGGCTAAATAAAATCCTATCAATCTAGAGGTTCTTGAGTGCAGCTGACTTGATTTCACATTTTCAAAAATGCTTTGTTTTTAGAGAAGTCTTGATGAACGTTTATTTGACCTTTCATTTCAAATCTGCTAGGAAGCTACGGCGTAAGCTGTATAAACTCTACAACTAGTGTTTTATTATCTTAATCTGAATCTGATCCTTTCACTAAAATCATTATGGTGTCAAATCCACTCTTGACCCTCCTTATGTGACGGCTTCAAACGGTCACCCCGTCAGGTACACCACGCTCTTTTTGAATCAACGGGCCCGTTAGCAGGTGACCCGACGCTGCGGTTTTTTAATTTCGAATCGCACACAAAAGACTTAAAACAGTTCAAACAGAAGTCATTTCTCTCTTGATCGATTTATCAGCAGACATCAAGAGAGATCCAATTTGTGGGTTACATAACACACGGCGTGCGGTGCTCTGCCCATCTGTCCATTTCGCTCGCACCTGCTCTTTCGACCACAGGGCCACGTGACATGAGTGCGTTTTACTCTGTCGTAGTATTCTATCTTATGTCGCTCGCGTGGCCTATCATATCAATGTTGGCGGTCCCTGGTCATCATATATTTTTTTCTGGTCGTTAGGCGTTAATTTGTAAAAATATTTGCCTTTTTGTGTAGTTCTCGTGGTTGGTAAAACACAAGTTGGCGTCCATGGGCCATTTTTTCAGTGTCATAATCTACTTGATAGGGTTCATATGGTGAATAATATTAATGTTGGCGGTTTTGGGTCAGCTTTTATTTTCATTCTTTAAACAGTTGGTTGTCTACTAAAAACATTAAGACCTGAATCGTAAACTATTCAAAGAAAAATCTATCAATTTTAAAGTATTACATCAAACCCTGAAAATAGATATTTTGTTATTAAAGGAAAAACGACTAATCAACCATTTTCTTGGAAGAAAAAAACGACTGTAGTGTGGTTATAAAAATGTTTCAGAAAAAATATTTCAGCTTTCGTATTTTTAACCATCTTAAAATTAAGTTACCTTGAAAAGTGTTTGTTAAGTTTCAGTTTTCTTTAATTGTCGCACATAAGCTAAACAGACAAATTAATACCTCCCCAAGAAGTTAAACTTAATGTGTATGATTTGAAAACTAAAAAATTGATGAAAACGAAAATGAGCTCTGATTTCTAATTGGAATTGAAAAGATGCGAATACGTCAATACACTATTTCTTGAAAAAAAAACTAAGATTAAGTGCAACAAGGTGATTCTCTCGTGCAGTGATCTTGTCTGTGGAGTACGTGTTTAATATAGCTGATATATGGTGAACTGCTGCACACAATACATTATACACTATCAAACATAAATTGGCCCTGGAACCACGTATATATTGCCTGGGGAAATTGACATAAAAATCATGATCGCAAGCCAGCCCTGGCGATATTAACATTAGGTGATGTGCGTTCTCTGCACTCAGCTTCCTGGATTTAAATCCGTGTTTTTATGTCAGACAAAATTATTGCACGAGATAGAATTAGCTACTCTTTAAAATTAGTGATTGGCGGGTCTGGGCAATAATTAGCTTGAGTTGTAAAAAATTATATTGTTTCTTTTTTATGAATAATGTTAAAGCTTATTTTTTTCGATAATTGCCCACGGTAATGAAAAATACAGTCTCCTTCTGCAGGAAGTAGAACACAATTTCGTTTGTAATATTCATATTTAATGCTGCATTTGCATCAAATTCAATACGATATCTACTACAAACGGGGTTGCCAAAAGGACGATACAGAAAACGCGTAGATCTATTATCTAATGTCTAATAAACAACAGAATAACAGGTATAAACAGTGGGAGTCTGTCCAAAATAATATGCAAAATACTCGCAAATGCGTGGAATTGCTGGTAAACCTGAGGTAACCCTCTCTCTTCCCGCTTCGTGCGTGCACTGGCCGTGCTGACCGCCCGTGCTGACCCTGCTAACCCTTGGAA
Organism: Lingula anatina; assembly: GCF_001039355.2. The sequence goes on from NW_019774436.1 coordinate 419,150, forward strand.
GGTAACCCAGGGATTGGGTATCGAAATGGCCCCGCATAGAGAGACTCCAGTCAAGGGTTGTAGTATCATTGTCTGGTGCCAAATTTAACAACTTTATCGGAAGAAGTTCAACAATTATTTTGTTCATCTGTGCTATCCTAAGTAATGTTACTCTTACTTACATGTTCAATGGACAAATAGACATAAGGAGGGGGGTCGGACTTAGATAACTGGTTATCTATTATGTATTGCGCCGTCTGCATCTGGGAAATACTGCTTTATATTTATGACCTTTTTCTCGTGTTTGACTCTTTTTTAAATATGAATAGCAACAATTAATGGAAATACGGCGGCCAAAAACTATCAGTAATATGGAGCTGTGGCAGAGAACAGAGAAGCTACCAATGGAGGATGACATGAAGAAGACAAGGTGGAAATGGCTTGAGCATGCTCTTAGTAAGGTTCCAACAAACACTACCAGACAAACCTTACTATGGACCCCGTAATGTGTAAAAAAAGAGTGCCAGGCCACGGAATACCAGGAGAATAGAGCCAGATACTGAAACCAAGAGACTTGGTATGAACTGGAAACAACTAGAGAGGAGAGCAAAAAACAAGGAAGGATGGAAGAATCTTGTAGGTGGCCTATGCTCCAAGAGGGGTGGCATTAGTAAGTTAGTAATGTGACTAAAACACAACAGCCGCCCCTGCTACCTACGCTGGATGATGAACGTAAACGATAAAGTAGAGAGCAGCAGCAAGCAGTTATTTATCATTGAGGAAGTATAAAAGTTGTGTACAGGTGTATCGGGAGGGTCTTTACATTACAGTGTGAAAACTAAGTATTTTCCAGGAACCCAAAGAATCTCGGCAGAAAAAAGGTATATTTCTCTGGCTGCAGATACATTGAACCGTCACCAAACCCCAGCCTGAAGCTTGCATGGAAAGAAGTGCGTTAGACACCCCCCCCCCCCCCCCCGCAAATATAATATAACATAAAATAATTAAATTTGAATAAAGACGTGGTGAAGAACCGAAATAGTAATGGCAACATTGGATAGGTGCAGTTATTGTGGAATAACGATTGGAGCTTCTAACCTAGCTATAATGTGATTTTCGTTGCATATTTTAGGTAACGCGGGACTGTGGAAAAATAGCTAGAAAAGGAGGTGTTGACTGAGACATTGTCTCATTGAAATGAAGCTACAACCTTCCACAGAAAAGCCAGATAATTCTCAATTTTTGGCGATCCCTTGTCAAATACGAGCTAGCTGTAGACTATATAATATCACGTGACATCCCAGAAATCCCCGAATTATCATATACAGGAATGCGACTAGGAATCCCCCGAATAATCACATCCCAGCGAGAAAAATCTGCTTATGATTTCAAGGTAATACTACACTGGCATAAAAAGAGCATTTTTAATTCTGGCAAAATCAAGTGGGCAAGGAAGAAGGTGATAAATTATCACTACGAAGATGTTATTACGCATATCTCCAAAGACAAATTCTAGAATCGATCAGATCAACACGATTAATTTGATCACATGGTTCATTTAGGCAGAAAATGGCAATACGTAGAAGCTATTCAGAACAAAAAACAAACGTATTATAAAACTACTTTTTTATTATTGTTAAAGGACTCAAATATACACTTGTAATACCATTCTGACGTTATTTAGCCCTTTCCTTCGCTGTTTTGCTCCTCCTACGATGTAGTGCCTTACAAAATGGCACAAAAGATGGCGTTGGGGTGAAAGAAGACATCACCCGTTTCGAAGAAAACAACTTATAATTCTCAAGTAGCTCACAAAATTGTATATGATTAAAAAATAAGCTCGAAATTAACTCATCTACACCGCTCTATCTCAATAGCCGAAATCAAATAAATTTAACCAAAAATAACAAGGAGTGCTGCATGGCGTTGCAAATGAACACCCTGCTGTTTTGCTTATTTTCTGTCATATCTATAAATATTGACTCGCTGTGAAAGCGGGTTTAGTTTACAGCCAGAATGTTCGGTCACACACTTCTGCCTTGCGTCGTAATGAAAGCAACCTGAACGCAAATAGTTTCTCAAGTACAGTGAAGATCTTACTTATTTGAACTACGCTGGAATCGCTGGTGAGCGCAAACGGGCCCGCTTATAATTCACTTATTATACATAATAAAGATACATACATATATTAAACTTTACCCCTGAGAATCATAGGCACGCATCTTTCGGGTGACTAACTGTCCTTGCCTAGGATACACAGGGTACCGGCTGAATGACAGGGCGCACGAATCTACAAAAGTGAATATCTGCGGTTAGTTGTTGAACTTCACAACTAAACCGCAAAATATTCAATTTTCCAGGCTTGACATTCAGCGTAACGTTACCATGGAAACTTAGCAACATTTTCCACATTGCCATCAATCCGCAATATGTTTAAATAATGTTCCCTGAGCTTTATGATGATACAAAGAAGCACCACTAACCATCAAAATGGACGATCTCTTTCTTTTCTCGCAGTCAGAACGAACGAAAAGGGGTTTCGTTGCCAGGGAACTTGGTGGCTGATTTCAATAGTTGAACTTCCCAAAATTAACAAAAATAACAATGAATAACAAACTAATTGGCAGCCTAATAGTACCAGTGCTCTTTTCTAATGAATGACCACCTTTTGCGCGTTATAAATTGGCTCGTCTCCAAGGTAAAAAAATAACCCCTATACTCAACTAAGACTACATAAAAGCCAACAGTAACCGTCGAATCTGAAACTGTAAAATACAAAATTGTATGTCCCGAAAGCAATACTGACTTTCACTAAAACGCTAAAATAATATTGTTATAGTAGTATCGATAATACAGTGAAGATAATACTCATAATAATTGTACTCTACGATTAATAGCGCATCGGTCGCCCTGAACGTTGGGTTACATCCGTATCATGTTAAAAGTATGCCAGCTATTCGTCGGTGGTATAAAATGATTCCGTGTTGATCTTTGGGTCATGGAATCGACAAGGGCAATTGTGCCCGGACAATACAAAACGGTGATAACAGTAATATTAGTACATCGACCCCGACCCAGGTCAATTCTAATAATCCCTGATAGGTTGTCGACGGAGAGAGCCATCCATCCAACCCCGCATCTTTCCAGTGCACGATGTTTCAGTACAAGACGGCCAGGCCTTGGTATAACGAATGAATGACCTCTCTTTCTCTCTTTCGCTTTGCCTAGCTTCGAGGCTGCTATCTACTTTCTTCCAAGTAAATATAAAATCAATACAAGCGTCTGCTGGCTGGCTGGCGGCTTCTCTGAAAGCCTTCTTATGAATACACATTCGCTTTGATTGGTCGTTTTTTTAACATGGCGAAATTTTTATGAAAATGCTTTGGCTCTTCTAAGGGTCGGTCCATAGATATTCAGTTGCCCACTGAAATGATGAGGTAGCAAATGTTTTTGACTCTCCACTATCTTTCAATGTGTAAACATCACGATCGCTTCCTCTTCGTAAATCCATATTTTGAAACTGAACAGATCAATCATCTTTCAAGCAAAATATTATCGTTACCATCGTAAGCATGAATCATGGGAGTATTTTTAATCTAAAATTGAAGTATACATAAAACATAATCCTTTAAAAAAGTACAAAAAAATGTCTAAAGAAAATGTTCGTGGCTGTTCCCCTGAACAAAAAAATTGTTGAGGTAGTAACGTGGAGGCGATCAATCGCTACTTTTGTGCACACAAGGTACGGTTCCAGATTGCACAGTACCCGCTCCCCTCGGAATCGTAACGCAATCAAGGTACCCGTTATGGGGAGGGAGGCTAACAGTAGTATCCTTTTTTTGCAGGGTTAAGCTCGAAAAACAAAAAACAATGTATTGCAACATATCCTCCCGCTTCCTAGAGTTGTTCAACAATTTCAGACTGTTTGGACGTTTTTTGTAACTTTTTGTAACACATAAATCAAATCCAGTTTTTGGGACTTCAAAACGTCGTAGTGTACTGACAGTGACAGTAATAATGGATTTCTTTGTTTTTCTTGCTTGCATATTGAAACTAAATCTCTTGAGAGCTTCACACACCGCATTTTTTTTGGAAAATTTTCGCAAGTTTATCATGACGATGGGTATCCATTGTCCTCTCCCTCTGACTGTTTCTTTTGTGGACAGTCCGCAATCAAATGATCCGTTCCCTTACAGTTATGGCAACGTTTTGGGAGTGGGCCATGTGGGCACTTTGCCGCCACGTGGTTCCCAAAGTCACCACAATTATAGCATCTGAAACATAAACATTTCATTGTTATATATAATTTTGTTTATCATAAATTCACTTAGTGCTTTTGATAACTTCCTCAATATATGATTTTTTTCCTAAACAGTTGTTTTCATTTCTTGACTTTCGTTTTTAATCTCTATAATTTCTATTGCTTTAGGTCTTAAAACAGCTCCCTTTTGTTTTGGTCAAGTATGGTACATGGCATTCGATGATAAGTCCATATCTTGTTTCTTTTAATTTTGCCAACACACTGTGCGTAGAACCGTTATAAATGACGGTCAATAAAAAAATCTGCTTTACAAACGCTGTCCATGAGAAAGTAGCTATTACTTTGATAAGTTTGGTAATACGTCTAGTCCCTTTGTGCGGGCGCACCTCGTAAGTGGATACCCTGACCCAAAATTCAGATATTACGTAATTTACCGCCGCTGGAAGAGTCAAACGGAAACTCCCAAGGAAGCTACGCCGAAAAAAGCTTTGAGAAAATTACGTAACTTAACTGCACACGTGCCATTTAACCGATCTTTTGTGCTCAAATGTCAATTTCATTTATTTATCATGACGCATATTTCACCTTAATATGTCTATCGTAGCGCAAGACAATTACGGTTTGAACTGGAAAAGAAGTAATTTACGCACCGAATTTTTCTAAATTTCTTCCTGGAGAGGGGTCTTCTTTCACTGCCCCGAACGTCCAAGCCTCCCGGTCCGCTCACGTATGTCGCCTCCACGCCTTTGTCTGATGGCTGGCTTTCAAATTCGACCTCTTCTTCATCTGCTAAACTACGAAACCCGTTCTTCTTTATCCGGGACTGAAAATATAAGGAAAGAGAGATAATATGGGATTCCCAGAAATGACAACGTATTTGTTGATTGTCCTATGTTACAGGGAACATGGCAGTTAAACTATTTCGTTAAGCCTAAGGGGTGGGGGAGGGAGTCCGGGGATCATACCTCTTGGGCGAACTTAGGCATGTGCCCGAGAAAAAAGACAACAAATGACAAAAAGAGAATGCTCCGACTATTTCCATGATACTGATTTTAATAAAGCTTCCTCAAACTCATATCGAGATTGGTTGCGAGATTGCAAAATGAGCCAAAATTTTACATTAAAATTTCTCGTTACTTAGCTAAAGGGCACTTGAATCTGTCATATAAATATTTTTTCTGTAGTAGCAGCTAAACTTACTAAAAAAAATAGACTATTCTTATTAATCATATTTCACAACAATTTTTCTTATGAATCTTATTTCACAAAAACTTTCCTCGTTATCTAAAAAATAATTAAAGTAAAAAGAGCTTGACTATTTCAGATATTCATATCTATTTAGTAGCAAAGATGTTTTACGGCGATAGTAATTTTTTTTACAAATCCCGTCGAAATGGTATTAAAAAAGGCATTGTATTTTTTAACAATTATGAAAATAATGAATTACGACTCATTCCTTAGATAGTTATTTGCAAATTGTCTTCAATCGAAATGTTGGTGTTCTTTTTGCAAGCATTGTCATCGCCAAAAACGTTTAACAAAACTTTTCTCTGCAGAAACCATAATGTTTTAATTTAATTTTACATTATTTGGCTTATTAATTCAATATCCGTGTACCTTACATATTTTTCTCCCAGGTAAATCTCACAAAAAACGGAGTTTTTCTATTCTTCGCAAGAAATGATTGAACAGTTAATGAATAAATACACAGAAAAATTTCTATTCCCCTACAGTATAGTCAAAATTTCTTCGATTATTCATATCTTCAATTCAAATTTTTCCTCACGCCTTCATTTACATGGTTAAAATAATCTTTGTTTTTCACTAAACTGAATAACATAAAAATATAAAACATAAATATAACATTTTTGCTAACCAACGGATAGGCCTACTTAGCAATTTCATTTTCTGCAATCATCACAGAATTTGTATACTCTTGGTAAATATCTAAAACATCTTCGACTTTGTAAAAATATTTTCCCAAAACCCGTTCAAAATTCGCCATTTTTGCACCTAATATCACCAGAACTCAAATTTTATTTTTAACTGTATCACTCAATATCACGGGGACTCATATTTGATTCATAACTTTCTGTTTTAAAATCTCTATCAAATAGATCCACGGACGTCCTTTCTGTGCTAACAAAATTTCGCGGGTTTTGTTTCAACAGGCAGAGCGTACTACCCGTACTGGTGACCTAGATCTAGGAGGCCAACAGACCACTGGCTATTGATTCGAGTGGTTGCTATAGTAACGGTCAGTTCTCGGCATAATGCAGGTTTACTCTAGGTGTGCGTTATGCAAGACTCGAAACCCGAGCAGTTACGAGGTGCCAAAGAAATTATATTAGTCCCATCCGCACTGGTTGTACGTGAGACGAGCTAAATAATTTTAACTCGTTTTTCACCTTGCAAACCTGCCAAATTATGTAAACATGGCGCTTTTAGACATACACATGAATTAGGCAAATTTTAAGGTTACCAGCCAAATGAAAAGGCAATAGCCAGAGGTTAGAACTGGTAAACCAATATTTCATAGGCGTATATATATATATATATATATATATATATATATATATATATATATATATATATATATATATATTTATTACTGAAGTCCTAAAAATACGCTAGTATGTTCATTCCAAAAAACACCGATTATATATATCCGATCCCGTTGTATTTCTACACGTTGAAATATAAAATATTATTAATGAAGGTGGAAACATGTTCTTGACGTAACATCGTTTTTAAAATTGCATGTATTTGAATAAGATAATTGTCTGTAAGCGAGGCCCTGAATGCAAGTCTACATGGCTTGTGTCAATTTAAGCACAAAATTAACTTTCCTTTTTTTGTTTTACTTTCCCCCCGGTTTTTTTCACTAAATATATAAACCACCCCGACCATGGCAGAGTACTGAGCATTGTTGTAGAGTAATGTATTTATCCTGTAATGAAAGGAGACCGTGGCGAGGTGCGGTCAGCTGATCGACTGACCACTGGAATTCCAGCCATTTTAATGTGTATTTCATACGGACATTTTCCTTTTGACTACGGAATAAGATCGGATATCTTTCAAGACAACTTTCTAGATGCAAAGAAAACTGATCATTGTACGCTTCGTTTTATCAAATACGGTGTGAGATTGCTGTGAAGTCCTTCTTACAAATTAGGGGATTAAAGTGTTAACTTTAAATTATTTATTTTACGTTAATATTGGCCATTTACAGTTATTTCTCTTTTTATAATTTTTGTACAACAATCATTAAGATCTTCCAGTTTTCATTTTCAGTTTATGTTTTTCATTAAAAACTACAATATCACATGATTTGGTAGACTGGGTAAATGAATCAACAATTACCTTCAAATTTTTATAGCAAAACTTCCACTTTTGACAGGAAAAATAACTTTTCAATCTTTTTTTCACTTTTTTGAAAAGTCATTGAGTGCAGTTATTTTCCTTTGTGTCTATTACACGACCAAGTTTCTCTCCGAGATAGATTATCACGTGCATTAGATTCTTTCTAGGCGAACTCACCTGAATTTCTCAATTACCTGACTTACCAGATTAGTTTCAGACGGAAACTCTCAGCTATTTTAGATTACGTAATGCCCAAGATCACGTCTTTTGTGGCCTTTAAGAATGCCCTCGAAGGGTGGGCTACTATATAGGTCGGAATCAAGATAAATGGAAGTTAATAATGTAGTTTAACAGCGTAGAAGAATAGGACTGCTTTAAAGAAAACGTGGGAATACTGGGCTTGGATATCAAATATCTTTGTGGAGTTTAAAAATTATTTTCATAAAGAAACGGGAAAAGCGGCGGACCTTTTTGTCGCGATAAAGAATTTATTTTTGAAAGAAATTTCTTTTTAGAGATACTTAACGAGTACATTAGTAAGTAAACAGTGTTTTTAACTGTCCAGTTAAATTTATTTTTGCTGCGAATCCTTTTTTCTTCTATACGGCATGGATTTGTGCGCTCTAGAAAAAAAAATATGTAGAGTATAATTTCTGAAATCTGGGATACATTGGCTTAACACTTTTAAGCACAAAAAGCTGCATGATAAGTAAGATTTTTCTTTAAAAATTGATTTACAAATTCTTTTCGTGTCATGGCACTCGTGATGTGACAGATAAATAAAAGTTCGGCTGCTTTGTTTCCTCACATTTTAAATGGGGCATTTTATACACCGATTCTGTATTCGGTCACTGGCAGAAAATCATATGAACATTTTCAGCAACGTTTCATTGCGCTATAGGACCCATTTTAATTATCTTTAAAGGTGTAGAAAAAATAATTAAATAAGATCTCAGTTGATAAAACCTTTGTATTAATGTATTTTCTTTTCCCGTTAATAAATTCGGCCTGTTGAGCTCACTGTCAAAATAGCAATGAACACTGACAAAAAATCTAGAGAAACACTTATGTTGTTATTATAACTGTTGCCTTCAATCCCGTGACAGTGACACAGCAAACATAAAAATCATAATAATTGCAAAAATGCTGCCGCCATAAATCTGGACGGTTTAAAAATCCTGTAACATCACAATTTTAAGGGCCGGCTATTTTTATTGTGAAAATGCTATGATAACATAGGCTTATAGACAGACAAAATAACTTGTCAATTCATACGAATTTACATGATCAATATTCCTTCCCATTTCCTCACAAGGTCGCCTCCTTTTTACGCTCATTCACTCACTCTCTATCGGTTTGTACTTAGGCCTTAATAACCTTAATGTCTATAATTATATTGTTCTATTTCATCGCATTTGACCGCGTCTTGACCTCTCCTTTGTTTGACTGGACAGTCATGTACAACCACAGAATCGAGTTTCGATAAGCTACATTCTACTAGCCTTTTTCATGTACTGCCGGTTGTTAAATATTGCCTGTGTCAAATAGAAGGTTCTTACAGAAACTGATTACCTTATATCTCCGTTCTGCATAATATCATTGTATGCCGAGTGTAAAAATATGTAAGCATATAACATATCTTTAATCCATGTTCAGAATTCTGATTATTTACGAATATCAATAAAAGAAGGGAATAAGTCTATGACTTACACAAGTTTAACTAGTCCTTGTCCAATCAGTAGAAAAAGAAAAATCACCATCATAATAAAGTCGTCGTTCAGTTACCTTGCGCAAGGAGAACTACAATATTTTGCAAATGCAAAGCAGACATCAAGTTTGCGAGGTTCGAAACTACGGCTACCAACGGAAAGGACACCTGGCGGCCATTTAATTTTATTTCAATTTATTTCAAAAGACCTATATCGGTATATGTGTATGTTTGTTTGACGCCATAATCTAACACTGAACAAAACGCACCTTGTTTAACTACCAGTTACCAGTATAATATATCTACAACATAACAAAAACTGAATCAAAATTCAATTCATTCCCCCGAAATGTTTCCTCAATTTTCAGCACAGACAGTTTCAATGACGATTCCCTCTTCGCAATGCTAGATATATACTCAGACAAGAGGAAAGATAATTTCTAATCACTAACATTACATTGGAAACTTTTCATTCTCGTCTAACTAAAAGAATTTTAATCAGTAATCAATAAATGAAATAAAATTTGGGATAACCTTAAGTTTTTAATGCATTTTTTGTATTTTCTGAAAAAATTTAAAGCCTAGAATGGTTAAAAAATGGTCGTTAACAATTATGCTTAAATTGCAGAGTAAGAGAGAGAGTTCCTTTATTTTTTTATTCTAAATAATTCTAGTGACTACTCTAGTTACATGCTTTTCAAACGAAGAAATTACTTCATGTTTTGTTCTACAAATGCCCTACTTACTGAAATAAAAATTAAAATAAAGAATGCTTCCTTAATTTATATTCATAAATTTTCATATAAGTATACAGCGGTATTGCTGCAAGAAAATTGCTGAACACTCCACGGAATTTTTCATTTACTTTTGACAATTTCTATCCTTTGAGAGTTTCTTTAATAATTTTAAGACAGGTCTGAAAATTATTTTTTCACATCAGGAATTTGTCATTTATATACTTTCATTCGTATAAATTTCATTGCTAGGAAGGTGTTAAGAAATTCGACGACTGATTCAGCTCCCTTTTCCAGCGTGTAAACTTATCGCCAATGGTGCCTCAGTCAGAAAATTATCTCTGTAGTGTGGTTAAGATGATAAATAGTCGACGCGTTGACAGAGCATGAGACCCTGTCCTTCGACCTACCTGATGGACGAACACGTCCGCACCGCCATCATCTGGTGTGATAAAACCATAACCTTTCACAACGTTGTACCATTTCACTTTCCCCCTGCGTCGACCTGGTCCCCCTAAAATAAAATAAAATCATATTTATCCATCAAACTTTAAAAAAAAAATTCGGCTGAGTAGACTAAGGAATAAATTGCATTTTAATTTCTGGGATTTATAATTTTTCATTTCATTAGAAAAATGTTTTAAGGTGATCTTTATCTTTTTTATGACCTGAACATGTAAATGTTATTAGATATTCTCATTTCCTCTAACTTTAAAACAAGTCCCCTAAAACGTTTGTTTATTTTCAGGTAATGTATCAGATAATTTGTAATTCACTAACTTATTTTCTGTGACTCTACATACACTTAACCTGAGATAAATTTCAGGATTTTTCTCTGTTCGCTCGAAGTGTTAAACACCTATTAGCCAATTAACTCCATCTTTTCTCTTCCTTTGCCTACAAAAACATAACTCGTATTTCAAACTTGACCTTCTCTCCACCGGTATACCCTAACGGCAAGCGTATTGCACACAATATTGTCTCATATTGCAACAATTTTCCTGGTGTATTTATTTTTCACTCGACTTGACCCCATCTCACCCTGGCTCCCTCTCATGGCCCGATCGGCTAACTGACCTCGCGTCAAGTAATGCCGCCGTTGTGTGGCAGAAAGACTTCTAAATGGAAGACGTTGAAGTAACGGACGGAGGCCATTGAAACCAAGATATTCTCACGGCGATTAAAACTAGAATCATTACATAATCGTACCGGGGTAGCAAAAATCTAATTTTAACCGACACGAACAGAGAGATTTCACACAGAATTTTGAATAAAAAATGTCGGACTGTTGACCTGGAGCGTCGGTGCTCTGACCTGACGTAACCTTACAGTTTTGTTTTTCTGGATGTTGCTAAAGTTCAAGGGAAATTCTTTCGGGACAAATGACAAGGAAACACAAAATCTTACAAGTATTTTAAGTTAAATGTTAAATATTGAATCTTTACAAAATCACTGACAGCATTTTGGGAGGCACTCATTCAAATAAAAATATTATAAATCTGCAGGTGCTAAGTAAAATACTATAGGTAATTTGATGGCAGCACAGTGATCCTCTTGTTGTGTTGTGTTTTGTTTAGTACTTACAAATGTAATTAATAATAATTGAATGCAATATAATTTTCTTCGTTGTCACTGAAGTAAATGCAATTTCTTTTTTCAACTAAAAATTTGCTACAGTTTACACGTATTCCTCCTGCTTATTTTCATCTCAAAAATATTATAAATATAATTAATTAGACAGTTGTGACAATCAAGATCAATAAATAAACGATGAATATCTTCGCCGTTTTAATATAATATCGCTATATAACCACTTTCAATTTTTTCGACCTTTTCTTCTGATACATAGAGTGCTTTTACTTCACAAAACATGGCCATATCATCATGAATATAAACTGGATAAAAGCTAAAATATCTTTTAAGTACACTCGTCTTTGTTTACTATAACCAGGGCGGGCCTTCCTCAAACTGTTGACCTCCTAGTGTACGCAAAGAGAAAGAACTAATAACCATTCTATTTCATTCTGGAAAGGTCTTATCTGATCGCGAGGAACTTCTAATTTACCAACAACACGGCTCGGCTTGACAAACATGCACCGGTTCACCCCTGTGAATCTTTACGCTCTCATCCTCCTCCTCGAGGTTGCACAACATAGAGAGATCTGCATAATGTTGCCATGGTTTCTCGTGTACCTCATAAGAGCACATTCAGATGCAGCCAGGAGCTAATGAATTATTTTTGGCTAAGAAGCAGAGAACTGTCGTCGTTACATAATTTTATTGATTTTTATGGAAGACTGTATAGAACGGGTGAGCACTACTACGTCTAGTCATATTCATACATATTCGCAATATCGCACTCCCTCTGTCTCAGAAATTGCGAGGCAGAAAACACCGCTAAAATCACCAGTTCTCTGGAATGTTTCTCTTTATTTTTGTTCTATTGTTTGGCTAATTTGAAACAGTCACGTTCTGTAGATCTTGTGTATCTTTCCTCAATGGGCATCAGTTTCAGTTACATGCGAAACATCCCACCTTATTCCCACTGAAATATATTCAGAGTCAAAAATATGACCCGACCAAAACCTTAAGTATTTCATAAAGAATTTAACTGGATTATTTTCTGGCTTCATAAATCTTTTCTAGAGCCATAGGTAGCAGATATATTGTGTAGAAAACTACTCTCCTCAGTTTTGTGAGGTTTAGAAAGTCAGTATTATGGGGGACCCGACCTTTAAAAATGAATTATAAAAAATTCTTCACTGAGTACATCAAAATTATAGTGAAATAATCTTCAGATATACTGTGATCACTGAAGGAAATGACAATTAACCCGACATGCAAAAAGGGGCACACATTAACGCAAAAATTTATATATTTTTTAACCAGTGAAGGAAAAGCAGTTTCATGAAAACTGCCAAGTATAAAATTATATTTCTGAAAACAGTTGGCTTTAGAATAAATAAATATGAAAATAACTATTATTAACTAAAATGTAACCGTAGTATCTAACACAATAACGATAGCTCATTAAAACAATTTTATTTGATGCCTTCAAAGTAAATCCTGCTCACCATGAACGCTATGAAACCTTCAACCGAAAATCAATTTTGAAAAACTTGGCTGTCTTTCCTCAAAATAAATTGACCAGGGGTGTTTAATATATATCTAACTAGGTCATGAAGTTGACCTATATTCTTGACCATACCGTACACTGCCCTAAGCTGCTAGTATTAATACATAAAATTTGTAAACACACCATTATGTTGCTCATTCCTATCTTACTGCCATGCGCGACCTCAGAGCTAAAGTGAAACAGCACTCATTGATTTTTTTTCTCTGCTTAGATGTTTATTACATATATTGTTGATAATTTTCCTCCACCTTAAACTGACCACATTTATAAGTCATGAATAACGGTTAACACTTCACTTAAAATTATTCAGATATACAAAGGCATGTAAAATATAAACAATGCTTTTGAGATAGCAGTTGGGGCATAGCTCACACACGTTCTTCAATGGTTTGATAATTATATGTCAGCTGCAAGATTCTTCTCCTCTTTCTCTTTGTGTCGGACACAGATGGGCCACTTCGTGGCTTCAGTAACTGACCAGGCCCTAATTTGAAGCCAGCTGCTGTGAAGATTTTACGACCAGGCAGGAAAAGCCATGAGCCCACAGGAGGGTAGGTTTTTACAGGCAGCGATAGCCTCTAAAAAGTAACACCGTGAATGTATTAGAGTTGAAATATACTCCTCCCATTAACATTTTAATAGGACTGAAAATATTCCTCGTGAATTTTAAATTAAAATATAACCAAATGTTGGGGATATAAAAAGTCAGAAAATTCTAAATTTTGACCCTAATAAAACTTTTTATGTTTTTTAATATGCTTTAATTTTTAAGAAAGGACCAGCGCTTGACCACTATTTTTGCTGTTATCTTCTATTCATAATTTATGGTGTTTTGACCTTTTACCCTCCTCCTTTAAAAATGTCCATACTTTTGATGAAATGAGGTCGCATAACTATGCTCGGTTTAAATTTAGGGAAGTCCTGCGGGGAAAGCCGCATACCCGTTCAAAAGAAAATCAAAACAGACATTTTATTAGGATTTTTATCTTGGCGGTTTTAAGGTCTATAAAAAGTATTACTGTTGCTTCTTTTTTGACGTCGACATTGCAGCACCCAGACTAAAACCAGGACCCCGTGATTAATATTTCTGTAATCTGATGATACCGTCATTTATTATTTGTTCTCTTTTGTCACAGGAAACTAGTGAAATGTTTATTTCTTTGGGTCAGGAGAAGCTAATTTCTCCGAGTCCCTCTTCACCTATCACGCTCAATTTGAACTGGACTAGGTATTAACCTCAAAGATAGACAGAAAAGCACAGAATACAAGTATAAAGAGGTACCTAACCCGGTATAATACACATATAATTTTGGGCACCAAACACTACTGATTTTATGCGGAGTAGAAAAAGGTCCAGCGACTCTGTTAATTTCCCGCCTTCCCCCCTGGTCAATCCTCTCGAAAAAGAGTTCACTTTTTCCCATGCTTTATGTTCACGGTTCCCTAAGAACTATGACATTCTTTGAGCTGCACTCAAAAACAATGAAATAAGAGCTCAAGTGCAGATGACCCAAGTGAGTAAAGCCTTCAAAATATTTTCATTCAACCTTGGCGTGTAATCTTGACGAAAGCAATGCTTCTTTTCCGATGACATGGCTTTTCTTATCTGGTACATCAGGCTTTCTCGCCTCCAGCTGCGGCAGGTCCACGCCAGGAAGACAACAGCCAGTGTTCAAACTAAGATTTCATAAAATTTTACAAGAACCCTATGAACATGTCAAAGTTACTGACCTAGAAAAACATGGAAATCAACATAATGGGGTCTCTCACCGATGGCTCTTGGCTACCGTTGTCAGATGTTATTTTTGATTTTCTAAAATAACATTGCTTATTGTTTTTAATATCGAAAAGATAAAATCTAGTTATATAAAAAGCAAGTAAAAAGGTCAAATATCTTTTTTTATTTATGTACCAAACAGCATACTGATTTAATCAAATTTAGAGTTTAGTTGCCTTCCCTTATCAATCATTTATTCCTAAATCAAAATATTTTCTTTAACTCTTTCTGTGCTGTACTATTCCTAAACAGTCAGATAGTCATCGGTAAGACCATATAAAATCAAAGAAAAATAAAATATTGCACATTATGTGCGAGTCAGATTCTGACTGCAAAAATCGTAAGTAAGCCAATTTACCATAGAATATTAAATATAAAGGAATGTATAAACAATATATAAATTTTCAAACATCCCAAAATTTTTTCTTACAAGAGCAAATTTCTTATTCTTATGAAATATCACAACTTCAACTGCCATAAAAATTAATTTATAAACTTAAATATTAACTCCAGCAACATTTCAATAACTTTTGTAAAAACGAAATAGTGCAGATATAACAATTCAACTAAAATTAATTCTAGCATCTTAAAAACATCAACAGTTTCGCTGAGAATTCAAGAGAGTACTAGTGCTTAGTTTTGGTTTTATAACGTCGAAGAAGCTACAGTATCAAGCCTATATTCATCACCGAAAACCAAGTCAATGACCAGGGATAAATAGGTCGACGAACATACCTTAACCCATATTGAAAGGAACGCAGCAATTGAATAATATATTTGACAGGGTCGCCGCACCCCCTATTAAGTGGTATTTATAATACACAAAGCTGTTTGGAAGGAGTCCAGAGCGTTATGCAACTCTCTAAGTATACCTCTCTTGCTCGGTTAGGTTGATTGTCCAAAAGTGAACAAGACAATAAGTTAACTTTTCTAATTAATGTCCGTAAAAATCCACATTCTGGGCCTAACAAGAACCAATCCCTTCCAAGTTAGGTAAACTATTTAACCTACTTGCGTTGGATCTATAACTATATTTTGCTACAATTTTTCAAACACGCCATGCTAAATAGAAAGTATGGTGAACCTGCTACAGCCATATTTTTCCCTGTTCGTGGGGCCCGCCTCGCGCTACCGCTACTCCTCGGAACCCAGTACTCCTCGCTGTTTGGGACTTCTGGCGCGTCATTGGACGTCGAGCCAACACCGTATCCCAAAGCGTCGAGCTTAGACCAGCTTTAGCGTGAATAAAGTCAGATTGTGAATGGGACCAGCGTTACGGCGCCTTCTCAAACTACTGTAGCCTAGCACACGCTGGATCGTAGTGCGCCATGACACAATTCTCTTATACTGTATGCGGAGCATGCGCGCTTCCTCGGCGTCCACTTTGAAAACCGATTTCGAATATTGGCCTAAGATGAACGTTTTTCTTATGTTTACCTATTTAAGTGACAAGGTCAACAGATATTTTACATAGAAAATGATCGCAGGTTAAGATGGCCCTATTCAATGGAGCTTTGCGGTAGCCATTCACGTGAAGCACTTATAGGGAAATGGCATGAAATTATGACCTAGGTTATTATTCATTCAGCGTTGCTATTACTAGGTCATCGTTACTAGATACAGGATATAATTAAATACATTATGATTAAGCAGAAGGGGTTGAAGGTATCTACGTGGATATATATCTGAAATGACAGATATCCCTTGTTTATCATCTGTCGATCAAGCCCCAAAGTATGTGGCATTCAAGGGCTTCTCCTTCATACTAGTTTGCTGTTCATTTTATGACCTTTGCTCTTTGACATATTTAAAGCTTAAAATTCGCCTGAATCCAGGATTTGTCTTCGCCAATGTTTTCTTTCATTAGCAGATGCTCAGCTGTGCAAAGTCTAATGCAAACAATATTCTTCGCAAAAACGATTCAAGATTATGATTATAATAATAATAAGGAAATAATATCAACCTAACAGAAATTAAAACACGAGTTGCCAAACGGAGATGGACTTTTTAAACAATAGGTGTGATTGCCAATTCCCGATGGTTTCGTTTATTTTTTAATCCATTTTTTTTTCATTTTCCAAATGACAATTTCTTACTGGAAACTGTTTAATTTTGAAAAATTATTTTGGTGACCACATGACGTACCCATACAATATGGGCCAAGGTACCCTACACAGATTTCTTTCTCTCTCTCTGGGGACAAATACACATATAAATTGACGCAAGGAGCACTGTTCTAAAAAATTGCGCGTTAAAAAAGACTACAGGTCATTACCCTAGAATAAGAGAGGTACTACAAGTTGAACATTTTCCACATACTTTCTTCAAACCCATACAGAAAGGCCTATTTCTGTCAATGGTACTTAAAAGTCTCACATCAATATTCATCTAATGAACACCGAAAATGTAGTACTACTAGGACGCTGCTGCCAAATAAGACTGCACCTTTGGCTTCCTAGCACAAGAGATCCTCAGACCTTGTGTCTTTGACCTCTCCCTGTGAACCTGTATCGGGCTCATGCCAATGCATCACGCCTGGGAAGCATGCGGTAGATGTGTAGAACCAAGAGCTACAATGCATGCCTGAGATGTTCCCATGTACATAAATGCGTAGCGTTAAAACCACAAGAAGGTTATGAACAGTACGTAGTGACCTCCAGTAGATGATACCAGTTCATAAATTGCCCCCTAACAAAAACTGAACTGGCACAACGCACGTTGTTGTTTGGCCTTGTTGTTTGCATCTGTGATTGACTCAACGAAATAAATTGGCTGTGTGGGCTCTAATCTTAGCCAGCGCTCAACTTCTCTTGACACACATATGCACCGGAGATATTAATACAAAAAGTTATGGAACCTATCTTTTTACTGAAATAATAAAAAGGTTTCGAACCTGAGGCCATGGTCGTTTAAGTCACTTCGGCGGGGGAGCCACCTTCAGAGCTGTGCTGCTTCCTTCTACACCTCCGCTTCTCCCTCCGTCCTTCAATCATACGACGTCCTACGTTAAGTACGAGTCACGTGACCTGGAATGACATTTTTTAATACAGCTAATTAAGCAATCGTCTCATTGGCTCATTTGAAGCTGAACCAATCGCTAATCGCGCAGCACAGCAGAACTGTCACAACGTTCTTAAGTAGGCGACCACGTGCTTTCTTCCCTTCCTTTTGGTGCCAGCCTCTCATTGAACCCTTTGCGTTAACTGTTGACACCAACGGACTTGTGTAAACACAACGCGTTGTCGAAATTCATTCACTGATTTAACCAAACTCGAATAGCGAGGTTAGCGCACTATTTTGAGCACGTAGCTTTGCCGCTTGCGGGCGCTCTAAAGCGCTGATGAATGAACTGATAGGCATTAACTAATCTAGGTCAAAGGGCAGGCAAGATACCACGCCAAAGGGAGAAAAAGCTACGATTTGACGTACGCGCAAATTTTCACTCCAACAACCACTATTTAAAGGTTACGACCGGATAGTGTAACACAAGAAAAAGCATTTTAAGAACATTTAGAAAACTTTATATCTTTCAAGTGCAAATATAAGCGCATTATTTCAATAAGATAAATGAGTCAATGGGGTTAGTGATTCAACTGTTAAACGAGGTCCCAAAGCGTACCGAATAAATTTAACACAATAACTTTTCTTACTTGCCATAACTTTTGGACATTTTAAAGATAACGCCAAAGAAATCGAAGATTTCCAGAAAATTTTAATTATTAAGTACCATTCTTTGCATACGCTTTCCTTTAGTATCCTCGGGCTAATTATCAAATTAAAGCCGGCAATGTTGGTTAAATCAATGCAAATAAAATATATTAATTTATCTTATGACATCGGTCATATAATTGGGCCCATTTCCTGTTTGGTCAGTAGTGATTTAACGGCCAACGAAAATCACTGACCGTGGCGCTTTTGTATTGAACACAACAGCGCTACGGCCCCATTGAAAAATAGAAACTTGGTGTTGTTCACTTAAAAAATATTATGAAACTGGAAAACTTACTTTAGAAACGCTGAACTGACTCTGGTCACCTGGTAAAACAGCAACGACACCGAACCGGGCAAACAACACAAGTGGAGAATGAAAGATTACAGAATGACCGGAAGTTCAGAATTGGCGGGAATAAATGCTGACCTTGGCGATGGCCAGATACTCTTTCTCTTCACACAATGACTTTAATTTATGGATTTTGGACCAAGGAGGTGGGGAAAGCAGTGGGTGGTGGAAGGGAAGAATTTGAATGCCTTTCAAGGTTTAAATTTCAGTGAGAAAAAAGGGGCTTTAAACCTGCGGTTCACCCGGTGCAAGAGCTGAATTGATCATCAGGGTTATTTTTAAATTGAACGATTTCTTTAAAACGACAGCTGAAATTGCATGATTAATCCTTTCATTATTACCCCCTAAATTAACAGGTTCAAAGGCACCAAGTAATACATTATGACATTCAAATGGTTAACGTGTATGTAAACTAACAAAATATACATAATATAGGCGATATTTCATTTTTATGTATGTAATATTTCATGTTTTGTATTTTGTATACGTTAATTTTATTAATCAACTCTGATCCGAATTAAATTTAAGAGCAATTATTCAAAACAGCCATTCTTCTTTTCACTTTTCATATATATTGCTTGTGCATATATGTTTCACTCTTCTTTTTGAAATCAATTTAGAGAAAACAGTGTATATAGACAGCTTATAATTTACCGATATAACACATTAAATATTTAGGAAATGTGAAAAGTGCATTTATTTGAAAAGACGCACAATTTGCTGCGTTTTAAAATTATTTTAAACCATATACGGAATTCCTCGGTTCGAAAGCAGTTTTTTAAATTTATTTCCTCCCCACAAGCAGAAGTTAAAATATATTGAAAAACCGGGAACACTAAACTTTGTAGCATACAAAACCGAAAGAAAAACAATGCCATTCTTAAATGAACCCTTCCCCAAAAAGTGCATCAGTTTTACAATTACCTGCTTACAGCCGATTATGTTTTAAATCTATTCTTCTGTTATTTTATGTTCTAATTCGACTTTTCAAACCTAAATTATGATAATAAGATATCCACATATTAATCACATAAAAATAAAACAGAAAACCCTTTGTTCCCCCAACCCCACCCCATCTCGAGCCTACTGAGCGTTATATCAACAAACATAAATATTGTCCGATTCAGTCTAGTTTTCTAGTTTACAAAATGCTTGTGACAAATAAATCATCATCTCTTTTAGATTATTGATAAACAGAGAGCAGATAATTTTTCTAACTATTCGGAAAATACTGGAAATTCTATATATTTTTCTTTGATCAATCACATGGTGAGTTTTTTATTAATAATAATGAAAAATACTGGTTAATTGTACTGGTCAATTTCTATTTGACCTATGTGTTTGCAGGTCCTCTTAATCATATCACCCTGTACAAGGCGCGAAATAACGAGAAAACTTGGCTTATCTACTATTGGCTGACCTCACCTTATTATAATTATTAGAATAGTATATTAATCAAAATACAAAAAGTAAATTAATGTAAAATTTATAATGTGAAGATATTATTAATTACTTCAGTGTTATTTTATTACATTTAATAAGAATACTTCATTAAAAAAAAAAAAAAAAAAAATGAAGTCAGGGATAAATCACGATAAAAAAACAAGATATATGTGAATCCCCTGAAGTCCCAGTTCCAGTTGGGATGTGACCAGATCACAATTACGTTTCTTAAATCCAGAAATCCCCTGAAATAGGAAGTGCAAGAATTTGATTGGGTCAGATTATATAAAAAATTTGGATTACACCCTTCATAATCATATTAACAAAACAATCAGTCCTATGAGAACTCCCCTTTCTCGCTTACCTCTTGCCTTTTTTCTTTGAATATGTTATATGTATCGTGGTGTGACAAGAGATTAAAAAGCTATTTACATGCAATAGCCTATTTTCCAATTTAAACAACATATTTACGTTTTCCAGTCTTTCTGCTGCTCTAGTCGTAAAAGTCAACTGGGCTTGCCGCTATCAAATGTCACATAACAAGCACAACTAAAACATCACATGACTCAAGGTATCAATTATTTTGGACGGACGCCAACGTGTCAACCTGTTGTAGTAAACTAAGCATTTTTGAGCGGGGTCTTTTCGGAAACTCCCACGCCATATTTAGGAAGGGTGTTAAGTTAACTATAACGTCTTTCGGTAACCGAGAACTTGTGTTCGCTACCATGAGACTCGCATGGCTGTTACAAACAAGAGTTATTTACTCCACGAATCTCTCAACTAATGCCCAACCCCAACAAACAGTATTTAATTCTACGTGTTTCGGTAATTTCCCTACGTCTAGAAGCCGCCCTCAGTTTGGTTAATGAGCATGTTTCTATTTTTGACGCATTTTGAAGTTTCCTGCACGGCAGTGTGGATTTCATCATTTTTCTTATGTTCAAAATCTTATGAGAGCAAGGTCTGCTTTCATTCTGAACAACGTTCTCTCTTGTTCTCAGCTTTGCTTGGCTTTTATTTGAACTGCTTGATACATAAGTTCATTGTATCGGAATTATGAGGGAAAAAACAATCGAATGATCAAATGGCACCCCCCCCCCAAAAAAAAAAAAAAAAATGGGAGGGGAATACTGGAAAAAGAATGCAATATTTCTAGGAGTTCTATTATTTTCTTTGCTATCTGCAGTAGAATTCGTGTAAATAGAATGAGGGGTACTGTGCGTGTGTGTATGTGTGTGTGTGTGTGGTCTATATACGATTCACACCATCAGTATTATGTAAGAGGCAAAATTGGTAAGACACTTTGTCGTTTTTGCTTGTTTACATATGGAGGATGCTGACAACTTGCTGATCTTTATTCATTATAGAAAATTATAGAAAAAACTTGTGTATCCAAAATAACAGTTATGGTTACGATCAAACTATGCCATTGCCACGGTATTACCAAAGAACACATAAAAATCTTTGCAGCTATGCATTATCATAATTTAGTTTTGTTAGTTTGCAGAGTTGCTTTCATATTGACATCAATGCATAGAAATTGATAGTCTTTCAGCTTATAAGATAATTAATTTTCGTCGTTGACATGGCAATTGGGGTGAAAAATATTTAAAAGAGCATTTATGTATTTCTTGCAATGTTTTTAACTAAAAGAATACTAAGGGAGTGCATGAACACAGGAGAGTAAAAGAGGATTTAAAAATAATGTTATATAATTCAACGGTCCACCTAAAAACACGATTAAAATCTTATTGACCTACAAAACAACCGGTAAGGGTATGTATTCGACACGATTTGAATATAAAATATGACAATAACACGCATAAATGTGAAATAAAAGAAAAATTTGGCATAATATAAAAACAAATATCCAGCTTATACATCTATGTACCGGTACCAATCATAAAGTTTTTTTTATCGCGTCAGGTAAACCAAAATTCCATAAGGGAAATTTAATTTATGCTGTAAAAACTTGATTTAAAATCGGTTAAAACAGTTCATAAATACAATCAAAGTACAGATGAACAAATATAAAAAATCATAATCAATGGAATGAGCATCAAAAAGAAGTCTTTCATGCTAACGGAAAAACCATCACGAACCCCCCCCAATGTCACTTCCCATTTTTTTAGAAATCTCAACTAGAGATAAATGACTTAACTGTGTAGTTATTAAGTGGTATTTTTAGCATTGCATTCAGTTTTATGAGACGCAATATGTCAAAGTCAAAACAAACTTGCATATGCATGATATCAAAATGACAGTCATTTGTCGTGCTCTTCGCGTGTCACCAATGCGATAGCGGCGATGTCAACGACCGGTGTTCACATTTTAAGAATTCAGGTACTGCAGCTTGTAATCTAACATTTTCCATGAGATCAAATAAAACTCTTCTTAGTTTTTTTTGTTCCAGTTACAAAAATAGTCAAAAGTAAGGGAACCCTGCTTAAAAGAGATTATTAAAAGGTTGGGAAGGTCTTACGTGATTTAATGGGTCATTGGTATTGGGTGTGGTTCTCCCTCCCCTCTCAACTCTGAAGAAAGAAAGGGGATAAACGCACACAGCTTTACATCAACAGAAAAAATCTAATAATGAAAGATGCCACAACATATATTTGTCTGTTTAGTTCTTAATGCAGGTTTAAACGCTTCTTCTTTTCTGTTAATGTATTTTTCGGTTCTTAAATAATTAACACATAGATGATCCTGCTTATGGCATGGTTGAGAAATTTAATGGTTAATGGTTTTATGTGCAGATTACGTAGTAAAAGAACGAGAGAGAGAGAGAGAGAGAGAGAGAGAGAGAGAGAGAGAAGTAAAAGCTATGGTTTTAGTTAAAACGCTTTTTTCCTTCATATAAACCTGACAATGTATTACGAGTAATAAATTCATAATCATTTCCGGAGATAAATTTCTTATCTCATTTACAAATCACAATTATAGTGCAGAATAAATCTTTTTCATAAATTACATGGGTGCGTGCCATAGCTAGTAGATACAATGCGCATTATTAATAAACATCGTGAGGATTTCTCCTTCTAATCCAAAAAAATGAACGAGATTTCAGGACCCAAGTATTATAAAAGTTCATAAAAAATAAAAGTCAAGGGTATCTCTCCAAGACGTTCGTGCGACGATGCACTATTCAATCACAGAGAAATATAACATGGCGGGGTAGCAGGGGCTGGATGGAAAAGCTACACAGCGTATGCGCTCGAACATTCGATACTATGACGTAATATGAGAGGATAAAGTAGAACCCTGGATATGCGGTATAGAATAAGCCTGTATATACGGAGGGTTCTCGGAACTTCCCAGCTAACATTGTACAATATGCATTTACATTATCTCCAAAGAATAGTTTTCGCTAGGAAACTGACTGTCCATAAAAATGTTTTCACGAAAAAGAGACAGGTGGAAACGTGGAAACATGCACCCCATGCAGTAGCGAGACATCCAAGCTTGTAAAAATTAAAACTAGGCGAGTGATCACACAAAAAAAGCTTCAAATCCTCACTCACGTTTTTAAAATCCCACTTCGTAGATCATCAGTATCCGGGTCTTTAGATCACGCTTCCGTGTATAGATTCCTTGTAGTAATTTCCGGGCGCCAATAAATTAATACGAGGTCAGTGGATTTTAGTAGTGGTCATAGTCCTTAAATATAAACATCCAGGGAACCAGCAGAACAGAGCAATATGACCTTTGTCCAGGGAGATAACATTAAGACCACATTGTGGTCAAATGGCTCAAGAATATTTATGCCTCTTCGTAGCTTGGCGGTGAGCAAGAACAGTTGCTCTCTGGCAACAGTGGGGTCTGGTGGGACCCGCAAGGACCGCAGTCAGCTGAACGATGTAAAAGAAACAATATAAGGTGCCTGTTAGCTATATGACTCTGGAATTTCAGTAACTATTTAAATCGCTCTCTGCTCTCATCTGGTTGGTCAGCTATATTTTGCATGTTATTATGCAATATCCTAAAGCGGAGTCGTGGCCTGGAGGTCAACTAATTACGTAATACCATTTAGATTACACGCTGGTTCTCTGTGATAACTTAAGGTTAATGACTGCGCAGTGCAATTTGCATATTATTCATCTATATTAGAGTGTCCACTAATCTAACTGACCACAGGCTACTAAGGATATTGAACCTGACCCCCGGCTGGACTCAGGCAGCTGTAGCTTAGCCATGATAGCGATGCTACTGAATCGCACTATTTGTGAAATGAACTATTAAGAGAGTCGTCATTTTCTCATATACGACTGGCACTTGTTTACGTGTTCTATGTTTCGTCTGTAATAAAGGTGTTTGTTATTGTTCTGAGACAGGTGTTTTTTTCTGTGTGTCTCTTTCTAGGCATGATTTTTTTCCTTGACTTTCTACGCTTCTTTTTTCGTGGGCCAGTGAGATCTGGATAAAGCCGGAAAAATTGCATCGGGTCTGCGTATGAGTCAAATCAACATTTAAATGTACCAGGAAATTAGATCTAGAAAATGAATGTTTGATGAAAGATTACCTCACTTTTAGTGAATCTAACGAAGTAAACAAGCCCAAAGAGTCAAGGTTAATAATGCCAACAAAATTAAGAGAAACTGTTTTAAATGATGTTTGGAATTAAAAGAAAATGGCTAGTCATTCACATGGTTATTCGCACCTAGGTTATGATTAAAAAAAAACCCACTTCATACATATGTGTAATGATGATGCATATCTGTATATATGTCATTTTGTTGCTATTTATAAAGTTTTTTGTATTATTACTATTACTATTGATCCCTGTACAATTTCAACAGCTCAGTTTGATATAAAGAGTATGAATAAAGAAATATAATATATAATATAATGATAGCATGATTTAAAAATTTTGGTATGTTTACTATTGAACCCCTTTTACTGTGCTTGTGCGTGTACGAGTGACCAGCTGAAAATATTTCTATACAGACTATTCGATTTTATTGTTTAATTGTTCTCAAAATGTATTTACTGACTTAAATTGATGATGAAAATTGTTTATGTTGTGCTAATAATTTTATTAAATCGCTTTTTCGTCTAGTTTTATACATAACGTAAAGTTTAAAGATTAGAGTTTGTAACAAAAGAACAAAGTTCCTTTCTCTTAAACAACGAAAAAAGACATGCAGGCTAATAAGGCTTTTAGTTAACGTTGGTTAAGTGAAAGCCGGTTTGTAAACGACATTTAGACCAATACCACGCGTGTTGTGTGTTTTTTATAACACCAAATTTTTTAAAGACACGATAATGCAAAATATGACTGACAAGAGAGTCCAAAATATGACTGACAGGAGAGTGCAAAATATGACTGACAGGAGAGTGCAAAATATGACTGACAGGAGAGTGCAAAATATGACTGACAGGAGAGTGCAAAATATGACTGACAGGAGAGTGTAAAATATGACTGACAGAATAAGAGAATGATTTCCCAAATCTTGCTAACGATTTAACACACTCAAATGTGCTTTGTTTGAAAAAAAAGAGAGAAAGAAAAAGAAAAACTAAGAGATGGTTCCGTTAAATAGTCGTTTTTGTGCTCTAATGAGAGTCTGTTCCTTGAGCGGTACATTACAATAAGATGCTGCGTCTAATTACGAAATATTGTAATTTAGGCCCATTGGCATCAGTTCATTGCCAGTAACTTTTCATTACATCACATAAATTGTGGAAAGATTGTATGTCACAATCCACATAAAATAGTATAGTATAGTATTTATTTATTAATGTGACATATGATATGAATACATCACCCGGCCTCATGGGCCTACAAGTCACCGTGCTTTGTACATATATCAGAAACAAAGAAAAAAATATATATATATTAAGGTTGAAATATATGACTAAACAAACACTATAATTCATGGTATAGTCAACTCCTGAGCCCTAAATAGAACTGTCTGCCTTAGACTAAAACTGTTCTTTAAATAACATGCCAAGTCTTTAGGTTTATTTACAATTATGTGTACTAGCATTTTAATTGAATCTTCCCTGTCAACATGACGGCAGTCCAATATTTATGCATTTTACGTAGTTTTCTTCAGCCCTCATCTTTTATTTAAGATATTAAAATATCTGGCTGTATATTTACTGTGGCAGAAATAAATTAAAGTGATGAATTTCAGTTGTATTATCGATGAAATTAAGACAATTGTGACTTTTCAAATTATGAATCTTTAGTTGCCTTGTTGAAAATTTACAAATAATTGATATGACATTTCTCGTAATAATGCCAAATAAAATGAGACGTGTTTTTTTAAGTGTGTGTAGTGATGAATTCTTTGATATTTTCTAGATTTTTGTTGTTATCATGAGTTAAATCGAGGTGTTACTTGCACGCTTACTTTAGTTTTGTTAGATAATTTCTTATGAAAAGAAGTTATCCGTTTCTGGATATTTTAGAATTTCATTTAGGATAATACAGATTGTTTGCCACAAAAAGAGTTATACGATTCAAATAACTCCCCTACCCCCCTAAAAAGGCCAACGTCTTCAGCAGGATGAAGGTCGTTATTGTTTTCTATCAAAAAACAATTCTTTACATTAATTACACAGATCTGCTTTAATATTTCAAGATTTTGATTTATTTTATAAGTGGTTTTGCTCAATGTCAGATTGAAAGCGGTTATGATATTTACGGACAAATATTTCAAATTGAAAAATATGTTGACCTTCTTTACCATTTTTACATTTTTGTTTAAAAATTTCTACAACTATTGTGCCAACATTTCACTAGATTTTTGAAGTTATATTATTGCAATTAATATTTCATCCTTTAATATAATTTTTCCTTCCCTTAAAAGTCCATCTCAGCGGTTAAAAATGACTGTTTTGCTGTGTCCACAATTTGATTATTACTTTACAAATAGTCATACTAGGGATTAAGAGTGGAAATTTTAACGTAACCAAGTTAGAAAACTGAATAATAGAAAATCACACCACAAAACACTTGATTTAAAAAACTGTCTCTGTCGCGAGTTTCACGGTATTTTGTGAACTGCATTTTACAAATATTTTCTGAACCCGAGTATCGCCTGCGTAAAATTGATGAATGCAAAAAGAAAATAATCTTGAAAATAAAAGTAGTAGAATTAACCAGTGACGGGTAATAAATGGACAAAAATATACCTCATCAAAAACGTTTTTTTCACGGTACCCTCTGCATTTACCTTTGCATTGAAATCATATATGCCCGACATTCAACAAAGGCGCAATGTATTCAACTTCCATCTCTGTCATTAGTTGCGCAACTTATATGACTCTTCTTAAAGCAATAATGAAAACGCCATAAAGAAGGGTATTTGAATAGAAGAGTAATGCGAAATCGAATAGCTTTTGCCGTTTCACGGCTTCTTCTGTACTTTCAATGCAACTAACGTTACAGAGAGATCAATACAGCGTCATCCCCGGAGATATGTTATTTCGAAACGGTAGGTTAAGCATCTTTCCTAAACACCAACCAAACCAACACATTACCTATGTTCAAGAATATTTTAATGTTTTCTTATACCATCAATTAAAACTACTCATTTTGAATAATCAAATCGAATTCTGAAAATAAGACTGGAGTTTTTTTTCAGAGTTTTAGAGAGGAAATCTTTGACCTGCATCATGTAATGTATTCGAGTTTTTAGCCCGGTCAATAAACATTTGTTAGGTTCGTGTAATCTTCTTGCGTCATGGGAGGTACTATTTTGTGAGGTTTGCAAAGCTTGGGTATATGATTAGCAAGAAGAAGCAGAGTTATATACAGAATGAGTGGTTATTCCTGCGCCACCGCATCTGGATATTTTGGCATGGAAATAATCAGAATAATCACCTTATTATTTTCGCCACAGTTATACATGACACGTACAAAAACGTAATGATAAATAAATAGACCAATAAAATGAAATAAAATGAATACATAATAGAATACATAATAGATTAATTCAAAGAGTTAGAAAACGAAAAATAGATAGATGTCAAATAGTCCTATTGTTTAAAAAATGTAGTACGTTTTTTTTTGGGGGGGTGGGAGTGAAGGGTGCATACTTGTATCTTAAATACTAGGTGATGCCTATTACATGGTATTTTGTATGAGACTAAATACTTTAAAATTGTGTGATAAGTAACTTTGTTAGATACTTCTCCGTTTTTCTACCCTGATACATGTAAAAAAATTTTTTGATGAAAAAGTAAGCATCTTCCTAAGCTCTGCCTACTGGTGCAAGGTCTGTTTACTGTAGGTTATTTCAGCCCCCCCTCCTCGTTCTTGCTCCCTCTCGTCCTCTCTCCTAAATCTCCTCCTCTCCCTCTTTATATATATATATATATATATATATATATATATATCGTCTCTTGGTAATTTAATTTTGAACGAAGACCAAAATTTGCCGGTATTAAACACATTTAATAATTCATTGAATTTTACTGAAAAACCAACCTCTACGCCTCCAAAGTAAGAACTGTTCTTTTTTCTTTTCAATTTTCTTTTGTTCTCTTGTTTCTATGCTCAAGTATACTGTGTTTGACAGGTTTTTTAAACGAAGAATAATATAACTAGAAAATGTGAAGATTTAAATTTTGTTATTCTTAAAATTCTTTATTCGATCTGAAAATGAAGAATTTGGTATTATTTTTATACGTCTGCCATAAGTATTAATCTACAATATCAAGGGAGAATTTGGGGGGAGGGAGGAGGGGCGACAACGCACCGTCTCACGTACGTGTGCATGTGAGTTTAAACTTAAATAAAATTACAAGACAGCCAGACGATCACCTGTCAAGGAACCTCTCCTTTTTCAGGCTTTCGGTTAAAAGACCCTTTTTTTCATAACCTCCATGTCAGATTGCTGCTTGCTTCCGCCACAAATATATCCAAATTCTACTCAAATCTGTAATTAATTGGAAAATAATTTGATTCTGGAAGAACGCTTAAGTTGCTGCTATGAGGAACTGCTGTCACGAAACACCGGCACGCTAGTTTTTCTTACTGAGTTATTTATTACTTTTTCAAATATTGCCTGAGGTAAACCAACGCGTATATCAAAATCATTTTCTTCGCTTTGTTTAAAACCAGGTGCAATAGTCCGAATATTTATATGCTTGTTCTGTCTATATTATAGTCAACTGAGATGTTCAAAATTTGCATTAAAACGGCGATTTAAAATATCGCTGTATTTTTCTTAAAAACACATCTTAACGTATTTGAACAGCTACCTTTTATATTCTTAACGTTTGATGCTTTAAAATACAACTTATCCCACTTATGAACAGACTAGATCACCGACTGTTGCGCACCCAAACACACAATCAAAAGTCTCATCTAACGCATTTTTCAAAGGTAAATGCCAGTCAAAAACACTTCTGAAAAGGAATTTGATTACACTTACAATTTTTTCTTCTTATTGACTACGGCCAGATTTTCATATTGGTCCGAAGATTCTGCAAATTACAAACGTTTTTTAGGAAAGTGCATCTTTGGTCCGAGGCCTTGATACTCTGAATTTTTCCTCTCATTTAGGTTTAATGTTTAAGAATATTGTAACCTTTTATTATCATGGGGTTTTTCCTGCACCTGATTATTCAATAATGGATCTAATTTTGTGCTGATTTAAAACAATGAAAACCCCTCGAAAATATAAAATATCGGCATTTATATTTTTTCATTGCAATGTATAAGCATAGGCAACTCAAAGCTTTAATCGTCAATTTAACTTCTTTCTATTTTGAGGTGAGATAGCAACCGGTATTGGGGATGACCTCAACCCTGAATAAGATTTTATCACGAAAATTGGCAGAGTTGACTAGGAGTGTACAAGCTACAATCCCGTGCCGTCATTTTTGTTTAAATGTTTTTGTTATGGGCCCCTAATTACAGTTTTTCATTTAATGAAGGCATTATTTTGCTTTATCAACGATAAAATCTGAACCAAGACTTTTAAGAAAAATCGCTGGCAGGGTTTTGGATTACTAAATGGTGTCATTAAATCGGCTTTGAAACGGTGATCGTGGGTGCTCAGGTAAAATAGAAATTTGAGAAACCGATTTTTCAGTTTTTACCCCAACATCGCAATTACGGCGTCACCCGTAAGATGACATATGTGTAAATGTTTATTTATTTCGTCACTGAACACTGAACATTTATTTATTACCAAAAATCATGTATGTAAGGCTGTAAATGAGGAGTTTTGGGCGAAGGGTGACAATATCCTTAAATGCCAAATAGTCCAAAACGTTCATACTCCGACATTTGGTTTCATTATTCCGAAGGTCTTAAGTCTGGAAGCTTACATTGTTCAAAGGCATGAGAGTCGTGAAAGTCGCAGAAGGGGGGGGGGGGGGGGG
>NW_019774436.1:456628-515845 GCF_001039355.2 Lingula anatina
TTGAATTTTTCAGTCCATCAGATAAGTATACAGCTTATCCATTTGACAATAAATATGAGACTGATAATTACAAACAATACAAAACTCACTGGTTTGATAAGCATTGTTAAGCGGAACTTTAACATTTACTTCTCCCACTGACATACTGTGAAAACTGTTATTACGGCTGCTGGTTGTGGTCATTTCAGTTGACACTCGGTTTGGAACTGAAAACAGACGATATTGGAAAGAGATATCTATAAAAACTGTGCACAAAGACAACAACCAGAAAAACTGTTGAAAGCTAAGTAAAATAAGACAATGATGTGCGTGATACAGTGACAAACACCATACCAAAGACAGACAGAAAACCAAAGACCCAGATGTAATTTATCTTGCATACATGTTAATTCATCCATGTGTCAGTCAGGCAAGAAGGTGAATATCTGCCATCACGACAACAAGTTATGTTGAAATAATTTAATCCAAACAAAGATACTAGAGGCTATGAATATTATTTTAAGAGAAGACATTTTTTGATGCAATATTCTTTTGTTGATCAGAGGACTACTGATTAAGAATGCATGTTCTACATCTGGCTGTACGATGAAAATGTTTTACAACCTATCACTTTGATTTTCTCTTACCTTTTGACGAAGAGTTGAATGTGGAGCTGTCTTTGGGTTTTGGACAGCAAGGCAAACTTCTCATCCACATCATACGAACATCATGCTTCAAGAAACAATGGAATATGAATACAAAGAGTCCTTGCAAGGAGTTGAAGATGGCAAACAAATAGTGGAATACTATGAACTTTGCACTGAAGGTAAAGAAGGCAAAAACCCAAGTCAACCCCAGCAAGGCCATGATGCCCAGGGCTCCTCGGACTTGAGACACCGAGGATGCCTTCTGGGTCTTGGTGATCTTTTTCTGTTGGACATGGCTCCGGACCTGATGAAAAACTAACCCAAACGCCACAAAATTTATGACCACTGTCACAGCCACTGGGGTTATCACAGTCACATACATGGGTATAACTGTAAGCCAGCAGCTGAAAGAAATGAAAAATAAAAATTAATTGTCCAATCTTCTAAATTACGTTTACTCTTCAAATTAAACACTCTGAGTCAAACAAATGTTGACCTTTTGAGAAATAAAATGCTCATCCAAACTGCATTGAAACCATAAATTTTTCACCTTTTCTGCATTGTTTGCAAATGTCTTAAAACATTTATCCATTAGAAGATATTTTGGCAATTCTCTTTAAGTATTTAAATTCAATTTGCACTTTCATTTTTGTCTTTCGTAGACACTTCAATTTTGACTAATGGTATCCTCATGATATTTCTTTTTTCAACTTAATGTCCTCATATTGATTTCAAAACAAAATAATTACAAAGCCTCCTCATATCCTGTGTAGTAGTTGTAGTTGTCTATGTTGATGGCCAGTGTGATTGCTACTATCACCAGTGGAACACCTGAAGCATTTGAGAAAATCCTAAGTCATTGAATCTTGTTGTATATACCCATGGACCTAAATAGAGAAGGCTTCTCTAGTTAGGTCCAAGATATACCCAATGAAATAACAGTAAGTGGGATGAATAGGTCAAAAGTTATTTCTTGCATGTGAACTTTTTGTCATTTTAATTAAGAGGTTCAGTGTTAGTTACTCTAGTTGGTAACTGAATACATTGTCTTTCCTGCTGTGCTAGTACGTTTTAGCTCCTATTACATAGCTATGGTTTCACTTAATTCTGAATACCTTCCTGAAAAAAAATTATTTGCCATCAAGGCCAATTTTTTTTTCTGGGGAATTTTTCAAAATAGATTTGAACATGAGAACAACTAGGAATTGTAAATAACATGATAAATCAGAAAATATTTTTTTAAAATCCCACTCAATTCTCAAGTTGGAGAGCTTCTGGCATTATTACATCACTGAACATTCTACAGACAAAGTAGTTACATTATTTACCCCAGCCAACTATGGCAAACTTGAGCAGAAGCTTCCTGTAGTAAGTCTGGAAAACTTTCACCAGAGCCAAGTACATGTAGAAAGCTTCTATCAACATCCACATCAGAGTTGCCAGCAAGAAGTAGTGGAGCAATATGGCAACAGTCTGGCAAGCATAAAAGAAATATCATTGAGAAAATGCTCTTTAGTTGGAATCTGGTTATGGGAAGGGTGGGCCCCTCCCTGTTTATCTATTGGATGCTTTGAGAAGTAAAGAAAAACACACAATGATACTATGAATCTGTTTGTAGAGAAGGAGATACATGTAAAATATTAGTTTTATTTTGCTGTTGATACATAACATAAAATTGAATTACAAAAGAACACATAACTCATCTCATCACCAACTGACCAATGACAAAGAACACACAGATGAGAAAAGTGCTGGCACAAACTTCCCTTTTATTTTTTAGGGTTAATATATATATATAATTTCATCCATGGAAAAGGTTGTTTAAATTTTGCACAAAAGCATTAAAAATATATCATGATAATAAGAAATGCAGGCAAATACTTGCCTTATAAACGGATTAAACATTTACCAACACTACCCACAGATCTTTTAGCATTAACGTCCTTATTATCAACCCTCTATCAGGGCGACAGATTGATTTTTCACAAGATATTCACAGATATGTCTTTAGATAAATAGACAGTCATTTCATTCTCTGCCACCCTGTGATGAAATCTCAAGGATGATAACTTGGCTGGTAATTGTTTGCATATCTGCTCAGGCAATGCCACTTAAAAGGCCCAAGCCAAGTCCCTTTGACAACAATCAAGACAGTTAATTGTTCTGATTTTTATCACTTGATCTTTTGTGACAGATAAAAATAGCCTCTTACGAATAGCTTGTTACTTCAGATTGAAGTTAAATGAAGAATCTCCTGTAGTAGCTCCCTACAGTTTGGATACAATGCCATCTGCATGTGCACAGATTTAATTGCTTCCATCTGGCCAAAAGTCACAGGGTGGCTTTTTCAAGATTTACCTATAATATTTGCCACCTTGGTAAAGGTAAATATTAACCACATAACCCACGAATTACGTAACCTTGTCTGGAAAAATCATTAGTCTGGTTGCGTGCCGGTTGTTTTAATTTTAGACATTATAAGCAAATATCTACAAGATAACTGTGACACAAAGGCACCCGAAATACATATTA
This sequence comes from Lingula anatina, assembly GCF_001039355.2. Next base: position 459,787 of record NW_019774436.1, read on the forward strand.
ACATGTAAAACCATACCATACCTTGCACACAAAAAGATTCCTCAGGTCTTGTGTTCCAGTTACATAAACAACATTTAAACCCAGCAAAGCAAAACACAACTGGATCAAGATCTTGGAAGGAGTGTCTTTGCGCAACTTCCTAGAAAATACATTGTGTTACACATATTCATGTCAAAAACATGCAATCAAGCATTCTACAAATAATTGAGATAAAGGCATACAATGAGTGTAGGATCTTTCTAGAGCAATTATAATAATAATAAAAGGAGATAATTTTTTGGTTTTTTCAGTATCACCAAGTATGGGGAAATTGTCATTTACCCCAGGAAAATAAAATTTGTGGCCAAAATGAACGGTTTTTATCCCTTAAACAAATTACGTCAAACTTGTTACGCATCACAGATATGTTAAAACCAAGCAATAATGATAAATAACTACACAAAACAATTACGTGTATGCCAGGTAGGAGATGATTGTCAACAACAGACCCAAAACGCTGAGACCACAGCCCACATAAGTGACAATCATCAGAATTCTCCTGTTTAGTGGATCAATTGCTGAACCCGAGCCAAAAACATCCTGCAATCAGACATAAAATGATTACTGAAGATTATTTCCCGCATTATCACACGAAGAAGCTTATACCAACTAATCACCATGAGAAAATTGAAGTTAATCAAGCTTTATTACCTATGTCAAGGTACTATCAGATCACATATTGCATGTAGATTTCTATAACATGAAAGACAAAATAGAGCACGCAAAACAATTGTGCAACTTTAAAGCCAGAGGTGAAGGACTCGGCACTGAATTTCTGACAAGCTGACCAGCACTATATGTTTTCAGGTTTTTCAATCAAGATGGATGCAAAATAAAAGCTCTACAATTATTTAAACACATTAACACACAGAAAGTCAGAACTCTTTGAATATATGGCTGATCATACCACCTTTATTTAAAGTTACATATGAAGTCAAATCTTTGCTTTTAAACCCAACCAAATGCCACCATATAGTTTCAAACAGCATACTTCCCCCAAAACCGCATATGAACAGATATTTTGTTTTCTTTCTGTGTTATGTATAATCCTCAGTTGTTTCCACCAATGCACATTTGAATACTTACTAGTATGCCATTTCATGCATCATACAATACTACGTACCAGTACTAAAAGAACTTAAACAAAATGGATGGATGGATAAATAGGACACTTTACAACCAGAATTTTTAAGAAGGTGCAGTTTTTTAAGCTTTTTTGGCTTACAGTGTTAAATTTGGTTTATCCTTTGGCATGACAACTTTATTTGAGTCATATAGGAAACTTTTATAGGGAATATATGCACATTCATATATAACTAAGGGCTCATTCCCAATGAAATTATTGGTTTACGTAGATTGATCCAACTCTGAAGGGAGTCTCGCTGAGTGTATGTAATCAGATTCAATGAATGACAAGCCTCCTCTTGGCCATGAGTAGAATACAGAAAAAGGTGATTATATGAGTACATTAAAAGCCAGAGGAGGCGTGTTAATATTGTCATCTGATTGCATTCAGCAAGAGACCCTGCAGAGATCAATCTATGTAGAAAATTCATTTCTTTGGGAATGAGCCCTGAAAACTAAAACTTTTACCAATAGGTGAGGGTTTTAAAATTAAAAAAAAAATCCCAACAACAATCTGTATAATAATAATAATAATAATAATAATAATAATAATAATAATAATAATAATAATAAACTTGATTCACAAAACAACAATCTAAGCTTAAATTGACATATGTCCACAACCTGACAATAAACTGACAAAAACTAAATGTAAATAGAGGCTNACTGCGACCTGATCTGTACTTTAAATACGTCGGCACTTAAGTCCTTTTAGTCTGATCAAGCCCAACTTCTCTCTCGTTACTTCACTTCTCTCGCCAGTCGTGTCCGTCATCTATGGTCATTTTCCTGGTTTTTCCGCTTAGCTTTAACTGCAATGCACCCTACGACACAACATTAGCAATTCGCCATTGCGTTGCTCTATCTCAAATTACATGACAACGCCAAATTTTACTCAATGCAATCCTATAACATAGACTTGTGCCCAACCGCGAGAGAAGTTTTAATGGCAGATTTTAACCCCGCCTCTCGTGAAATCTCGCTCCAATCCAGGTCTCGTTTGATGTTCAAAATAGGCTATCTCGGATGTCCCCCATTCAGACCCAGCTATATTGTTTTGCTGAACTTGGACCTTCAGTTTTATGAAATACATTATATGTACTTAATTAAAAAAAAGTAAATCCATTAACTATCTCAATTAAGATAATATGAATCAGCTAAATCTCAATCCGATGAAATAAATATCACACAGGATTGAAACTGGTGGGGTTCACTGGCACTTACCACCAGCAAAGCAAAATTAGTGAGATGGTCACACTGGCATACCGTCCTGTTTCCTGGCTGGTCACCTGCCAGTCTACAGCCACGCCCTGACCATCCTCCTTGACCACTGTTGGCAGAGAAGTCCCAGAATACACACTGGGAGTTGTTGACTGTCTGGAATGGAATGAATGACATGGCTTTTTTTGAGGAACCTCACTTAGAAAGTGAAATGTAAAAAAAAAAAAAAAAAAAAGATAAAAATACATTACATACAGAAAAAAACTAATAAAAATACAATAAAGCCCTTCTTCAAAAATTGCATGATCTCAAATGCATATTAAACTTGACAAACAGAATGGTGTAAACCCTTACAGAAATGATTCAGTAAATTTTTAAAGAAATGTGACTTGTTTCATCCTAACAATTTATATCTTTTATCTGTACCAAAAACCAAAGTGATTTATTTTATATAAATAACAAATAAATGAATAAATATAATCACTTCTTTTTCTCTCTCCAGATGTTTGAATGATATAGTGACTGGGTCAGCAAGGTTCTGGACGGTCAGTCCGACCACACTGCCTGCTATGATGTGACCATTAATGTCCACATATGGGTAAACACTGGTGTTGGTCTTCACAGAGCCAGGACTGTTGCTAACAGAGGCCAGTACCTGGAATACAAGAACAAGAGAATGTATTTCATTCCTGATGGGATTGATCCAATAGTTTCTCATAAAAATTCAATGCCACACTTATTCTAATAGGTTTTTATATGTGGTTACTCGGTAAAAAAATAATTTCAAAGGTGAACCTAACTCATTTTTTTTCAAGTAATATTAAACAAGGCATCTTGACAATATGGTATGAATTAGTATGCCTTGCTTTGTTGGCCAGGAGCTTGGCATGTATTTTTTCAATGTTGAAAATTGATTTTCTGTACTTAAATGGTGAAAATCTGTCCCCCATCCTCAGACTTGCTATGATGCATAATCAGTTAGGATCCGTTCACATGAAAAATCTATCTTCTAAAAATCTATTTGTGGTATCTTGTGATCATGGTCTGTGCCCTGAATACCCTGCGGTGTAATTACTGGCAGCGCTGAGAATTAATTACACCTTTGGAAGTAACTGGCTCGCGCTGCCTGTAATTACTTCGCGGGGTATTCAGGGCACAGACCATGATCACAAGATACCACAAATAGATTTTTAGATTTTTAGAAAATAGATTTTTCATGTGAACGGAGCCGTAAACTTTGAGAGCCCTAGGTAAAGCTACTGCAAAGTAATGTTGAACAAAACAGGCCAAAGAAATTGTCTGTATGTCTTATGCCCAATGAAGCTAGTTACTGTTGAAAAAACTTGATAGGGTTGTTCAATCTAAACTAGAGGATCAGAGAGGTGAAACTGCCTGCGGGTGTTATACCACCAGCTGGATAAAGGGAATTCATATGGAAAAAAAAAAAAAGGGATATCATCTCCAGTGTTGTGATTGACAAGCTCTACCAAATGCAATAAACAAGAGTTCTTAATTTTTTGTAGAAAATTACAATTGATAACAAAATTGTGGGAAAAAGGGGGCCGTAGCGATAGTCCGAAGGTTCAATAGTCCGAAGGTTCATTGGTCCGAAAGTTCACTATAGAACCTTCGGACCAATGAACCCTTGATTAAAAAATCGATGAAAATGTTACCACTTTTCGGACCAATGAACCTTCGGACCAATGAACCTTCGGACTATCGAGATGCCCCCGGAAAAAGCAGAAGGTTAAATACAAGGTACATTGCAGTAAAATTGTGAAAAACAGACATCTCATCTATAGTACTATGGGTGTATCTCTGCCAGTTTTGGAGATATAAGGGACGGAAAATTTGCAAAGTTGAAATAAAGGTCAAAGGTCAAATCCAAGAGCATATTTGGAATTTCCACAGTTTGGGAGATATTTAACATTTAATTTTCTTAAATTTGGACAAGTGTACTGACAGAGCCCAAAATGTAAGTATACTGAGTTGAGATTATGTGTGACCTAAATTCAAGAGATGGGGACACAGGCCCTTGTAGTCTAGGACACGAAGCAGTGATGGTGACATGGCAGAAAATATGGCAGACAAAACGGGTTGGATCCAAAACCTATGCTGGCGGTACAATTGAAACACATTTGTTATAATGTAATTACCTTAAAAAAAGTATTTTGTTGGTAGACCACAAAGTGGACTCTGGAAGCACTGGCTTGCTGAGTGACATTCAGTCCTATGAATAATGTCCTTGGTAGACGTATGCCAACATCAGCCACATCTGGGACAGGTTCATTCTCAGACCCCACCAGTCTAACCTAGGTGACAAAAAACTTCTTTAACTAATTAGAAATTTGTACCATTATAACTGTTAAAAAGGGTTCAGTTTTAACTGAATTGAATTTATTTTAGTTATTTGTTAAGTCAAACAACCTCTCTGTTGGAGATATAAAACATCACATTTAAGTTCATATTCATATTTCACTTACAACATTCTCATTAGTGTTTCTTCCACTCGATACAGAGTCAAATCCTAAACCACTGAATTCTGGGTCTGATGCATTTGCTGAGACAACTGACACTGCTAAATTTGGGGCCACAATGGTCAGATTCGTTCCCGAAATATCAACTTTTTCAGCAAAAGTATCAATACCCCGTAGTATCCTGCAATATTGAAAAAGGACTAACATAATAGAGAAAGAAAATTGAATTATTTGAGGGCTTAAGTTCAGCAGCTGTGTTAGCGTGGGCAAATTGGTTTAAAGAACATGTGAAAAAATTTTTTAACATCTTTTAAACAAGGCAGCAAAGCTGTCAAATTTACATAAACAAAGCAGAAAAAAAAAAAAACGATGGATAAAAAAGGTTATTTTGTCAAAATGTAAAAAATGAAAATTTCACTAAAAACTACATAAATTACAAGAAAAACTAGAGGATCAGAGAGGCGATACCACCAGCTAGAGTAAGTGCATTTCTAAGGAAAACAAAACAAAAAATAAGTAAATAAATAAAAAATAAATAAATAAATAAATAAAGGGACACCACCACTGTGTTGTGCTTGTTAAGCTCTACAAAATATAGTACACTACAGGATCAGAGAGGTGTAACAGCCTCTGGGTATTGTACCACCAGCTGGAGTAAGTGCATTCGTATGGAAAACCAAAAAAAGGGACACCATCTCCAGTGTTGTGCTTGACAAGCTCTACAAAATGCAGTTAACAAGAGTCCTCAATATTTGTATTGAAAATTACCATTTAAAACAAAATCATGGGGAAAAGTAAAAGTTTAAATCCAAAAAATTTGTGAAGTGCGGTTCATGGCCAAAGGTTGGTCAAAGGTCAATTTCAAGATCACAATTAGATTGCTAGTATATCTTCCTATTCAAGATCAATAGTAACTATGAGCATATCCCTGCCAGTTTTGGAGACATAAGGGATAGAAAAGTTGCAAAGTTCAGTTCATGATTAAAAATAAGGCACAGGTCAATTTCAAGATCACATTTAGATTTTGGAAAAATAGCCTGATCAAGCCAATTTTAAACCTGGACCTGCATTTTACAAATGTTCATAACTTCTACAAATTTGAGGACCAAAGGTCAAATGGTTTTATTTCCAGTTGTGTTATCTGCAAAAGTGCAAAGCCATGGCAACAATGATAACAGATATAGGTGATGACCATGTGTACAGACATGATATGTGTCTGTAAATTAAAGATGAGGCATAAAATCAGTCAATTTTGGTTGAATTTAGTAAGAAAGTGGTGTAAAGAGAATTACACTGCAACAGATAAACATGTTAATGAGAAATGACAGGTGAGCCTTTATTATACTGTCCATTTAAAAACAAATGGTTAAACTGTATCCAGTTCGAAATATCATATATAAAATTGAGTGTAGATAAATCAAAATGATGTAGATGTACGAAGAGGGTCACAGAACATTCATATAATCTTTTCCTCTGACTTCATAACTATAGCTTTTATCTAACTAGAAATAATTTCACTTTTTTTTGCTACTAAATAATTCCTTGATGCTAAATGAGTTTCATTGTTTGTGCAGTTTATTGCTATAATAAGAAAGAATTGTCAGTCAATTAAATAGCCCGGGATGCAAAGCTATATACCTAGCTGGCACTTAGCTGAATCAGATATGCAAAGTGTTGCAAAGAGGCCAAAACAATGATTAGCCAAAAAGATGCTCTAAAAAACCTGTAACCTCAAAACTGAAATACGTGAACTATTTGTTTTAAAATTACAAATTAATGCAAATTTTCCAGGCCTAATCATTACGAAAATGTTATTACTCAATATTACTCAATGGTATAGATCTACTAAATTACATCATTTCTTTTATTAGAGGGATAATAAAAGCAATCGTCACAGGGGGACATTTACATTTAATTCTCCACTCAGCTTGTCTTCCTTCTCAATATAATCCTGCTCTTTCTTATTTTATCACACATCAATCTACCATTGCCCACATTGCTATACGCACACGAGGAAAACAAGTCACCTGTGGTGCTACAATACAAATATATTTTACAGAGAAATATAATGAAAGAGAAATGAGAATTCCGCACAGTTTAATGAATATAAGTGCATTACAAATATTGTTTGTGGGATGTGCATGTGGTCACTGACATCCTTAACTCTCCACCAGAATGTGTAAACATTTCATAAAAAAAAAAAAAAAAAAAAAAAAACAGCATAACTTTGTGAAGAAATGCCTTATTAAGTCAATTACAAATTATCAACGCTTCTATAAATTTGAGGATAAAAGGTTATATGGTTTTTCACTTGTTTTCTCTCCAAAAGTGCACAGCGACAGCAACAATGCCGACAGATGAAGGTGATGACCATGTGTACAGACATGATGTGTCTGTACATAAAAAGTTCATATGTGGCATATGATCAGTCAATTTTGATTGACTTTATAAGAAAGTGGTGTAAAGAGAATTACATTGCAACAGATAAACACGTTAATTAGAAATGCCAAACTGTGGAGATGANAAAAAAAAACAGCATAACTTTGTGAAGAAATGCCTTATTAAGTCAATTACAAATATTCAGCGCTTCTATAAATTTGAGGATATAAAAGGTTAAATGGTTTTTCACTTGTTTTCTCTCCAAAAGTGCACAGCGACAGCAACATTGCCGACAGATGAAGGTGATGACCATGTGTACAGACATGATGTGTCTGTACATAAAAAGTTCATATGTGGCATATGATCAGTCAATTTTGATTGACTTTATAAGAAAGTGGTGTAAAGAGAATTACATTGCAACAGATAAACACGTTAATTAGAAATGCCAAACTGTGGAAATGAGCCTTGATTATACTATCCATTTAAAATCAAATGGTATAACTGCATCCAGTTCAAAACATTTATTCTTTTATAAAATTGAATGTATATAAATTTAATTGATGTAGATGCAAGAGGAGGATCACAGAACATTCATATAATCTTATCCTTTGTTTGCATAACTATAACTAGTAAAAATTTCACTCTCTTGCTACTAGAAAATTCCTTGATGCTAAATGAGTTTTGTTGTTTGTGCGGTTTTTTTATTGCTATAATAAGAAAGAATTGTTAGTCAATTAAATAGCCTGGGATGCAAATCTATATATCTGACACTAAGCTGGATCTGATATGGAAAAGGTTACAGAGGCCACAATACTGATTAAGCCAAAAGATGATCTGAAAAACTCATTCAATTGTATCTATTACATTACATCATTTCTTTTATTAGAGGGATAATAAAAGTGACTGCCACGAGGGTGACATACACATTCAATTCTCCACTTAGCATGTCTTCCTTCTCAATATAATCTTGCCATTTCCAATTTATCACGCAACAATCTACCATTGCCCACATTGCGATGCATACACCAGGAAAACAAGAACTTACCAGATATAATTTCATGACTATTTAAAATGTGTTCATGGATGCATGCAAAAGCATCATCATGCAATGTCAGCTTGTGAAGGCCAGCAGTCAAATCCATTAGCGGACATTGCCTGACAGTTGCTCTGTGAAACTCGGGATATTGCAATGAAGTGAAAAATTTTTTTATATGACCATTTTAACATAAAACATCACGAAATGTACATATCTCATATGGGATGTAAACCTTCCCCTCTGAAGTGATTATGTGACTTTCTGGGTTGGAAGGTTAGGATGTTAGTGGCCACGTACACATCACACAAGCCTAATTTGTAATATACTTATATTCATTAAACTGTGCTTTAATCATATTTCTCAGTAAGATATATTCGTATTATAGCAGCACTTCTTCCAATGGCATTACTCATTGTGTGCATTCGCAACTATTATAAAGGTCCATTGAGAATGAGTTTGGTTGCAATAGCTAATGCATACTAACTCTACGTTTGAGGGATGAAAAATAACATATGGCTTTTAATAGATTAGAAAGTCTGTTTCTCTGATTTTTTTCTTTTTGCTGCACTTGCGTACACATTTCATTTGAAAAACAGCTCAACTCGCAAATGTGTCCATATTCTGTGATGATCTGGTGCAAAAGATGTTGGTCATTATGTTAGTACCATTGTACCTCCTAACAATGACACTTAAGATGAGAATGATACAGTTAATGATTATATTTACTAAAATGTATTTAGTAAGCAATATCTGGAAAAGAAATGAAAAACTAAAATGATAACTCTTGAAAATATACCTTGCAATAAGTAAAGCAATTAAGAATATGACAAACTTATTATTGATTTGACTTAAGCATCTATAATAAAGCCTATAACGTACTGAGAGGACCTTCATAAAATCTAAGAATGTCTAAGAATACTCTAGCCATCTTATTACCTGTTCACTGACTGGCTGTTTGTTTCTGACTTCAGCAAAGAGTCTTGGCCACTCCCCAACAAATTACTTTGGGTGTGCACGACATCATGTGCAACACGTGCTACGTGTGTTGAATTTAATGCTAGAATGCGGTCCAACAGACCTGTGGCTATTTCCACCTCTCCCTCTGATAATTCTTCACTGGATGTTGCATTACGTAATGATCCTGATATCTCCTCAACATTATCTAAAAATATCAATTCATTTCAACCATTTTAATTAAATTGAATTAAGTTTGTGTATTGGTAGCCAACAAACTGAGGATTAGGAGCACTCCCAATATAATCATAATGAAAAAGAATAAAACCTGAAGATACTTAAATATTTCTTCAAATAAAATCAAAAGTTATGGATGGATTTTGATGAAATTTTCAAGCAGAATACATAAAAAAAAAATCATTTTTTGGGAAACATGAAACAATGTCCTATGGTAATTCTGTAAGTTATACTATATGAATCTATATGGTAGCATTGAGTTGGGTTTTGTGGCATGTAAGTTTCTCTTTTGGCTTAAAAATGTTTAAAGGGATAATAACTCTTCATATGAGATCTATATTTCACAATAAAAACATTGTTAACAACTCATAAAAATATAACATATTCTGTTTTACCACAAAAACGGCAGTTATAGCTATTATTCTGATATCTGAGCTTGTCATTGGACCACGTGACCTCCATAGATGGCTATACTCTATAAAAATCTCTTAAGAGATTATTACAAAAAACAAACTTTTTAGAAAAAAAAACAGACTAACTTTGAATGTAGAAATGGATTCATTAACCATTGATAAGTATGGGAAAATTGTTTACTCCAGGAAAATTAATTTTTTGGCCAAAACGAACAGTTATTATCCCTCTAAATATTGCCAGTTGGTGTATGATAACTGAGTTTTTAAGACAAATCCCCCCTGCATGAGGAAATAATCTGATTATCATAATCCTAACCAGTATATCTTATCCAATCACAGTCTACATGCAGCCACTAAAAGCAAGCACTCTCGTCTATTACAGCTAATCTCGACAAGAAGTAAGATGTCTCTGATCACTAACAATCCTCAATCATTGTGCACATTCTGGTTTTATGCTTCAATTTAGCAGATATATAGGTAAGATAATACTTGCTTTCCATCCCTGTTTCCTCCCCATAATCTCCTCTTGCTTATACAGTAAACCTATTCTGTACTCATAAAAGTTTATTTTCTTTGTAATAATATATTATATTATTGCTTTTATTGGGTAATCTAGTAGTGCAAGCCTCTTTAATGAACATTTGATCAGATCAGCCATCTTGACGTGCACCACCACCCATTCAATTTTTATAATAGGATATTATGCAACATTATGCAACTTTTAGCAAAAACCAAAAAAAATTTGCCCATCATTTTCCATGAAAATAATAAATAAAAATAAAAAACACATACCTTGGTCCACTTTTGTATCATTCAGATCAAGGAATACTTTTCTTTGAGATGTCATGCAGTTGTCATGGTTCGGTGGCAGCCAGTATACAATGCCTGTTGGTATGTCTAATGTGCTAGGAGGAAAAGACATTCTGCTCTAACATTTACAACAATGATGAGACTAAACTCAGTCTAAAGTGTGTAACAATCATCACATCTATTCATGAATACTTTTGGAAAATCATCATGAAAGGGATAACAACTGTTTGTTTTGGCCAAAAAATTGATTTTTCTGGGGTATTAGACAATTTTCCAATGGTTAATGAATCCATTCAGACATTACAAGTTAGTCCAGGTTTTTTTTCTCTAAATAATTTTTTTGTTATAATATATTTAGAGAGGTATAGCCACTATGAGAGCCCACATGATCAAATGACAAGCACAGATTCCAGTATAACCACTGTTTAGTTGGTAATTTAAAAATTGAATTTATTGTATTTCTATGAGTTTTTTTTACAATGTTTAAATTGTGAAATATTAATCTGATATCAACAGTTGTTATCTCTTTAAGTGTATGAAAATATTTACTCTTACATATGATGTAAACATTGTCCTAGACTATGAAATGTATAGTAACAAGAGTGAGGGATCAGAGCTGCCAGCCCTTGCCATCCACATGCACCTGCTCATTGTAATGATTGAATTTAATCAGAAAATACATAGTTTAAACTACACACACACACACACACACACACACACACACACACACACACACACACACACACACACACACACAGCAGATAAGTTGGTACACTGTTAACAGACGACTTGATAAGAATAATTTTAATTCAAAACCATACTGGACGCTACTTTATACATACACCTGTACTCACCACTGTCTTACAGCAGTAGCAGGAAGATTTCCTAGATTGTATCTGCAGGGCAAGGAAAAAGATCTTGTGATAGTTGTCAAGTTGATCCATCTGTCTTGCCAAGTATAATTTCCTTTGTTGCTGCTATCAATACTATGTAAACATACACCTTCAAATAGGAATATCAACATATCAAAATAATTAATAACAATGATAATAACTTACAAATTTTAAATAAAGAAGGAAAAGACAGGGCTAAACTGCTTTCAAGTAATTGTACTTTATGGTTTAATATATAATTTAGCAAAAGGAATACATTACTAAAACATTTAAGATGTAACGTACCCAAAGAACCATCTTTAAAATACATTCCATTCAAAGCAACATCCATAAATTGATTGTTTTTCTTTGCTGTACTGATTGCATTAGAAATGTTCGTTCTGGTGACAGACTCATTTGAAATACTGCTGACAGTGGTACGAATCCTAACATATGACACAGTGCCATGGAAGCCAACAACAGGGCTGCAAAATAAAAAAAAATTACAAATCAAACATCACTGGAATATAACAGTGGCATCGCAGGCTCATTGCAGATAATTGTTATCTTAGGCCCCATTCCAGCATGCACGTATCATCTGTCTTCATAGATTGATCAAACTCTGTGGGGACTCTTGCTGAGTGCAACCAGTTTAACTGAATGACACACTAAATGTCACACTTTGGATTGATCTACGTAGACCGAGGGTGTCTATGGAAATGGGATATTAGTGAGGCCTTATCTGACATCATTAATTCAAAACAGTTTTAGGACTCCAGAAAAAAAAAAAAAGATGTCATACAGAGGGGCCTAAATTTATCCCAATATATATATATGTATATATATGAAAAATAATGATTTCAATTATAATTACCTTGGCATAACTGATGTAACCTCAACTTCATGTATTCTAGGCATAACTTCATAAAGAACTTTTTGTAACTGAAAGGCAGAAATAAATTGAAATTTTAAGACAGACAGATAATTAGTAGTAGCACCAATAAAAATGTGGCTTAGTGGCAGAAAACCAAGTATCGCCTAGGCAAGTTTAAAGGCAGCCTGAGCGAGATTGAAATCTTAACTCCCAGACAATTTTAGATTATGCAATGGAAATTTCACTATTATAATATATAATAGTTATGAGAGTGATATATATACATTTTGGCACGTATACACACACATTTATGCACAGTTTCATATTTTTACACAAAAACAGTCATTCATGAAATGGGCACAACTGCTAAATTGTTTCATGAAATGTCAGCAGTAATGGGTTTAAAAAGTGGAAACAATCTGAATGTCAACCTGTAAAACACACTGTCAACTGGTTTATAACAATCTCCCATCATGTGGTAATGACTAATCTTTTCAATGGGGAAAATCATTTATCTTTCAGATACATATTGTTGGAATCATTAAAAATAATAATCTGTAAAGCATTTTTGGGTCCTTTGACTGCACACACACACACACACACACACACACACACACACACACAGTTGATACAATTGATGTTTTCATGGATGCTTTTTTCAACCTTCATCTTGCAATATGTACTCAAGAACTAATTTCTAGATTAAAAGTGCATTCCCAGATATTTAGATAGATCCATCTAGATCGACCTAACTCCCTGGGGGTTGACGCTAAATTGCTGTTAGCCGAGCGTGCACGGTAGTTAATTACCCCCTTAGAGCTTTTAGTAGGCGGGACAGACGCTTAAGCCGGCTAAGCTGACAGTCACCCCATTTCCATAGATTAGATCGACCTACTTTAGATCGACCTAACTCCCTGGGGGTTCACGCTAAATAGCTGTCAGCCGGGCAGACACGAAAGTTAATTACCCCCTTACAGCTTGTAGTAGGCAGGACGGACATTTAAGTCGGATTATCTGAAAGTAATCTTGTGAGACTCCCCGCGGGGATAGATCGCTCTAAAACCTATGGGAATAGAGCCAGTAATCTAGTGAGATTCCCCACAGGGATAGATCGATCTAAAATCTGTGGGAATGGGATCTTAGGCAGATGTCTGAATGCTTTTCAGAAATAATTACACTTTCTGTATCATCTCCGGGCTTGGTAATAATAGAACTCTGAAAGATGGATTCATGGTGTAGTGTCGTGTCTGTATTGTCTTTAAATGCATTCTTTCTCTTTTTAGAAAATAAACAGCCCACTTAAGTACCCCCAACCTGACAAAGGTATAGCAGAAAAAAATATGCCATGGTTTGAAAGTGTGAGTCAAATAGTTTTTAAAATTGGTTTTGAAAATTTGTCATTTTAACCAAAGTTGTGACTTGACAGAAAAATGGCAAACATTCAGACACCAAATGACAAAAAACAAAAAATAGTGAAAATAATCTGATCATGCCAACTATCAAAAGGAACTTGTGTTTTTCCTAAACAAAGCTATTGAACAAATTTCAGGTAAAACAAAATATAGCCGAGTACTAATGGGGTATACTGTGTCCCAAAAAAAAAAAAAGGATGAAAACTCTCATGAATTAAATAACTATAAAAATTTACCAAATCAAGAACAATAATTACACAGTCAAACTATGATCCAAGATGTACGTTAAGTTAGGATAAAGCATATTAAACTCCAACATTCAGGATTTTTGAGCCTCTGACAAACACTGTTTTCTCACGCAACATTGTTTATCGACTGACTGAAACTGTACACCAAATGAAAAACTATAATAATCTAAACCACAGTACATAATACAGCTTTCAGGAAAATGTCACTTTCTGGAGGCTAAATATAAACAAGCTGATAAAATTACCAGTAATTTCCATTTTGTTCACTTCAAGGGTTAACTAGAGAAGCAAGATTAATCAACCAAACATTGACGTCACTACTACCAAGCTAAGATCCGTTTATTAGATCTTAGTACCAAGCAAGTTAATTTTGCTGTAATATGCCTAATAATGGACCATTATTTTGCAAAAATAAAATTAAATAATTTTAAATAAATATAAACATAAATTGATAAAAAGAATTATAAGAATCATCCAAAGATGGTTAAAATGTTGATATCATGTTAGCAGTCAAACCCTTTTTAAAAATATTTTTTAAAATAACATTATTAAATTATTAACAACATAGATAATGACATACTATCGATCCTTGGCAGTATGCAATACTAGGGCAAGTGAATAATAACTTAATTCTCATAAGCACATACCTTGGTCTGAAATATAGTCCACAGATTCCAATAGGCTCTCGAGGATGAAGAGATGTCATGGGTGAATAGTATGTGAACAATATAAGTCTGGCGTGCCACTGTAAAGATGGATCAGAATCTGAAGATATTCTAACAGCATGTCATTTATTTAATGGTACCCAGGTACATTAAAATATATCTATTTAAAATATATTTATTTAAATTTGTTTAAATACAAATTGCACTGTACAAGCAAAATACTTGTATATAACATATAGTACTGCACCTGTTTAAACTTGGACAGCAAAGCAAGTGGAACAGTAATATATAGGGTATTCATGCAGTTATAAGTTTTTACATTCAAAACAAGGCAGAAATTGAATTTGAGTTTTAGGCACACTTCTCAATGTTTTGATAATGGTCAAAGCCAATTTAGCTATATATGCATCTGTAATGTCACTTATGTACAAATTGGGCTTTAGACAAAATAAACAAAAATATACATATCTAAATGAATGCTACCTAAAGCTGAAAGATAATTAAATAATAAAAAGTTGATAAATTAATTTGCAAAAATTACTTATATTAAGTCCTGCAATGCAGTAGAAGTTCAGTATAAGTTAACACAGGTGTGATATAATGATTCATATGGAAATAAGGCCAATTACTAGTAAATCTACCTATTATACTTAAACTGGGCACCTGATCTGGTGTCATTATACGTAGTTCTTCAGATGAGTAGAAAAGGTCGATCAGACGTTCATATTGAACTAACCGCTTTCTTGTAATCAGTCATAGCATTTGTTTATATTATTCATGTGCTAACTGGAAATTGGAACAGTAAACTAGCCTTGACCAATTAGCATGGTGAATGATGATGACGAACAATTCCAAGACAAATCTCATAACAAAGTCACTCAGCATGTCCACATTGTCTCATCATAAAATGACTGACTCTTTCAGCTGCTGCGGGTGCTCATTAATCATTCACTAGACCGACAGTAACATGTTCACAGTTTGCATAGTATAATTTAAATCTGAAACTCACTATCAGACAACTGCACTACTTAACCAATTAAGGGCCAAAATGTCTGAGATGCACAGTGCCTGTGTCTCTCTTTCATTCTGCTCACAGAATCAAGATGAAGTAAATATGCTTGTAATTTGTTAAATCTCTGACATAAAATACATACGGACTGGTGTCGTGAAGCAAGATCAAAGGATAATCAGCTTAGTGCAAGCTTTTTGGAAAAACCAACTGCGTTTGGATCACGTGTATGTGTGTCCTTCAGTACAAGTAGAGAGTGATCGCGTGTTTGTGTCATTTGGTTAGGTAGATCCAGACCAGGTTAGACAGGTCTTTGGTTGGATGAGACGAGGAACTCTTAGAAATTAACTGTAAGTACAATCTATTGTATCATTGTGGAAGCAAGATGACAATTTGATATGTAAACTCATGAATGAATTCAAAATGCCCAATATGGTGAAAGCAACTATGTCTGTTACAGTAAACTGAGCTTTTATAATTGTATAATTGTGATGTAGAATACTTGATTTTAGCTATGATCCCAAAGAATTAAATTTATATACAGACATCACCTGTGTCGTCATTGCCCTCACCATGCACTTTCAGTGATAACACAATAAGTGGAAAAAAGTTTCACTTTTTAACTTCAAACTTATGGTATGATGAATATTCATGAAATATAGATCGAGTTCGAAATCAGCATGATTGGGCCATTTTTTCAAAAGATATGCTGTTTTTTTTTTTTTTTTTTTTTTTTTTTTTTTTTTTTTNGTCAATAACTCATAAAAATATAACATATTCTGTTTTACCACAAAAACGGCAGTTATAGCTATTATTCTGATATCTGAGCTTGTCATTGGACCACGTGACCTCCATAGATGGCTGTACTCTATAAAAATCTCTTAAGAGATTATTACAAAAAACAAACTTCTTAGAAAAAAAAAAACAGGGACTAACTTTGAATGTAGAAATGGATTCATTAACCATTGGTGAGTATGGGAAAATTGTTTACTCCAGGAAAATTAATTTTTTGGCCAAAACGAACAGTTATTATCCCTCTAAATATTGCCAGTTGGTGTATGATAACAGAGTTTTTAAGACAAATCCTCCCTGCATGAGGAAATAATCTGATTATCATAATCCTAACCAGTATATCCTATCCAATCACAGTCTACATGCAGCCACTAAAAGCAAGCACTCTCATCTATTACAGCAAATCTCGACAAGAAGTAAGACATCTCTGATCACTAACAATCCTCAATCATTGTGCACATTCCGGTTTTATGCTTCAATTTAGCAGGTAAGAGTATACTTGCTTTCCATCCCTGTCCCCTCCCCTTAATCTCCTCTTGCTTATACAGCAAACCTATTCCGTACTCATAAAAGTTTGGTTTCTTTGTAATAATATATCATATTATTGCTTTTATTGGGCAACCTAGTAGTGCAACCCTCTTTAATGTAGATTTGATCAGATAAGCCATCTTGACGTGCACCCACCATCCATTTAATTTTTACAACAGGATATTATGTAACATTATGCAACTTTTAGCAAAGAACAAAAAAAATTTGCCCATCATTTTTCATGAAAATAATAAATAAAAAATAAAAAACACACACCTTGGTCCACTTTTGTATCATTCAGATCAAGGAGTACTTTTCTTTGAGTTGTCATGCAGTTGTCATGGTTCGGTGGCAGCCAGTATACAATGCCTGTTGGTATGTCTAATGTGCTAGGAGGAAAAGACATACTGCTCTAACATTTACAACAATAATGAGACTAAAGTCAGTCTAAAGTTTGTAACAATCATCACATCTATTCATGAATACTTTTGGAAAGTCATCATTAAAGGGATAACAACTGTTCGTTTTGGCCAAAAAATGGATTTTCCTGGGGTATTAGACAATTTTCCAATGGTTAATGAATCCATTCAGACATTAGAAGTTAGTCCAGATTTTCTTCTCTAAAAAGTTTTTTAGAGAGGTATAGCCACTATGAGAGCCCACATGGTCAGATGACAAGCACAGATTCCAGTATAACCACTGTTTAGTTGGTAGTTTAAAAATGGAATTTATTGTTTTTCTATGAGTTCTTTTTTACAAATTGTTAAATTGTGAAATATTAATGTGATATCAACAGTTGTTATCTCTTTAAGTGTATGAAAATACTTGCTCTTACATATGACGTAAACATTGTCCTCATGACTATATGACACGTATAGTAACAAGAGTGAGGGATCAGAACTGCCAGCCCTTGCCACCCACAAGCACCTGCTCATTGTAATGACTGAATTTAATCAGAAAATACATAGTTTAAACTCAGAATATATATACAGAGCAGGTAATAGTTGGTACACTGTTAACAGACTACTTGATAAGAATAATTTTTACCATGGTCCATAGGAGCCTATGCGTGCGTCTTTTAGACGCCCCTTTACATGCGAAAACGACAAGGCCTACGCCGAATTTGTCTTTTACTACAGAGCTTTGAGAGCCGAAAATGGCATGGCTGTGTCTCTTTCGCCACTTACTGAACTCCAGAGATGCGAGATTGACATGACCCATGTCGCGTTTGTCTCTCAAAAGACACTGTTATAAAACATGAAATAGGCATTACGTGTGATTTTCGCAGCTGAATAAGTAGACCCTTATAAACGAAGTTGACGTGACCTAAGAGTCATGTCGCTTTCAACTTTTACAAACCTCCAACAAAATCTATCTCCACACAGACGCGCGCAACATGTACTATTGGACATGGGTCAGTTGAAAGCGACATTAACCTAAATGGCTCATGTTACTTTCAGCCAATTAATTTGAAACAGAAGGACCGTCTTAAAACCCTTTATATTTGAATCCTTGAAAATAAAAATATGAGGCCATATAATTATTACAAGCAATTAGCCACACTGTTATCTAGATAGCACTAAATTATGATGGGATTCAAATGAAAAAAATGTTTTGGGACAGCACAACACTGTTTCAAATTAATTGGATTTGACATATAAGAGTTGGCTGAAAGTAACATGAGCCCTTTAGGATAATAGGGTTTCAACTGACCCATGTCCAATAGTACATGTCGNGTTATCTAGATAGCACTAAATTATGATGGGATTCAAATGAAAAAAATGTTTTGGGACAGCACAACACTGTTTCAAATTAATTGGATTTGACATATAAGAGTTGGCTGAAAGTAACATGAGCCCTTTAGGATAATAGGGTTTCAACTGACCTTGCCTTGGCCTTGTCGTTTTCGCATGTAAAGGGGCGTCTAAAAGACGCACGCGTAGGCTCCTATGGGCCATGGTAAATTTTAATTCAAAACCATGCTGGATGCTACTTTATACATACACCTGTACTCACCACTGTCTTACAGCAGTAGCAGGAAGATTTCCTAGATTGTATCTGCAGGGCAAGGATAAAGATCTTGTGATAGTTGTCAAGTTGATCCATCTGTCTTGCCAAGTATAATTTCCTTTGTTGCTGCTATCAATACTATGTAAACATACACCTTCAAATAAGAATATCAACATATCAAAATAATTAATAACAATGATAATAACTTACAAATTTTAAATAAAGAAGGAAAAGACAGCTACACTGCTTTCAAGCAATTGTACTTTATGGTTTAATATATAATTTAGCAAAAGGAATACATTACTGAAATATTTAAGATGTAACGTACCCAAAGAACCATCTTTAAAATACATTCCATTCAAAGCAACATCCATAAATTGATTGTTTTTCTTTGCTGTACTGATTGCATTAGAAATGTTCATTCTGGTGACAGACTCATTTGAAATACTGCTGACAGTGGTACGAATCCTAACATATGACACAGTGCCATTGAAGCCAACAACAGGGCTGCAAAATAAAAAAAAAATTACAAATCAAACATCACTGGAATATAACAGTGGCATCGCAGGCTCATTGCAGATAATTGTTATCTTAGGCCCCATTCCAGCATACACGTATCATGTCTACATAGATTGATCAAACTCTGTGGGGACTCTTGCTGAGTGCAACCAGTTTAACTGAATAACACACTAAATGTCACACTTTAAATTAATCTGCATAGACCGAGGGTGTCTATGGAAATGGGATATTAGTGAGGCCTTATCCGACATCATTAATTCAAAACAGTTTTAGGACTCCAGAAAAAAAAGATGTCATACAGAGGGGCCTTAATTTATCCCAATATATATATATATATATATGAAAAAATAATGATTTTAATTATAATTACCTTGGCATAACTGATGTAACTTCAACTTCATGTATTCTGGGCATAACTTCATAAAGAACTTTTTGTAACTGAAAGGCAGAAATAAATTGAAATTTTAAGACAGACAGATAATTAGTAGAAGCACCAATAAAAATGTGGCTTAGTGGCAGAAAAGTATCACCTAGGCAAGTTTAAAGTCAGCCTGAGCGAGATTGAAATCTTAACTCACAGACAATTTTAGATTATGAATAGATTTATCAAATCCCTAATAATGTCATTTTAGTTGTAAAATTTATATCTTTTATGAATGAAATTTCAATTTCACCTAGGTGATACAAATATCCACAATTTGAAAAAAGTCTGCATATATGTATAGTTTTCCAAAATGGAAATTTCACTATTATAATATGTAATAGTTATGAGAGTGATATATATACATTTTGGCACGTATACACACACATTTATGCACAGTTTCATATTTTTACACAAAAACAGTCATTCATGAAATGGGCACAACTGCTAAATTGTTTCATGAAATGTCAGCAGTAATGGGTTTAAAAAGTGGAAACAATCTGAATGTCAACCTGTAAAACACACTGTCAACTGGTTTATAACAATCTCCCATCATGTGGTAATGACTAATCTTTTCAATGGGGAAAATCATTTATCTTTCAGATACATAATGTTGGAATCATTAAAAATAATAATCTGTAAAGCATTTTTGGGTCCTTTGACTGCACACACACACACACACACACACACACACACAGTTGATACAATCGATGTTTTCATGGATGCTTTTATCAACCTTCATCTTGCAACATGCACTCAAGAACTAATTTCTAGATTAAAAGTGCATTCCCAGATATTTAGATAGATCCATCTAGATCGACCTAACTCCCTGGGGGTTGACGCTAAATTGCTGTTAGCTGAGCGTGCACGGTAGTTAATTACCCCCTTACAGCTTTTAGTAGGCGGGACAGACGCTTAAGCTGGCTAAGCTGACAGTCACCCCATTCCCATAGATTAGATCGACCTACTTTAGATCGACCTAACTCCCTGGGGGTTCACGCTAAATAGCTGTCAGCCGGGCGGACACGAAAGTTAATTACCCCCTTACAGCTTGTAGTAGGCGGGACAGACATTTAAGTCGGATTGTCTGAAAGTAATCTAGTGAGACTCCCCGCGGGGATAGATCAATCTAAAACCTATGGGAATAGAGCCAGTAATCCAGTGAGATTCCCCACAGGGATAGATCGATCTAAAACCTGTGGGAATGGGATCTTAGGCAGATGTCTGAATGCTTTTCAGAAATAATTACACTTTCCGTATCATCTCCGGTCTTGTAAAGACTTGGTAATAATAGAACTCTGAAAGATGGATTCATGGTTTAGTGTCGTGTCTGTATTGTCTTTAAATGCATTCTTCCTCTTTTTAGAAAATAAACAGCCCACTTAAGTACCCCCAACCTGACAGAAGTATAGCAGAAAAAAATATGCCATGGTTTGAAAGTGTGAGTCAAATAGTTTTTAAAATTGGTTTGGAAAATTTGTCATTTTAACCAAAGTTGTGACTTGACAGAAAAATGGCAAACATTCAGATACCAAATTACAAAAAAACAAAAAATAGTGAAAATAATCTGATCATGCCAACTATCAAAAGGAACTTGCGTTTTTCCTAAACAAAGCTATTGAACAAATTTCAGGTAAAACAAAATATAGTTGAGTACTAATGGGGTATACTGTGTCCCAAAAAAAGGATGAAAACTCTCATGAATTAAATAACTATAAAAATTTACCAAATCAAGAACAATAATTACACAGTCAAACTATGATCCAACATGTACGTTAAGTTAGGAAAAAGCATATTAAACTCCAACATTCAGGATTTTTGAGCCTCTGACAAACACTGTTTTCTCACGCAACATTGTTTATCGACTGACTGAAACTGTACACCAAATGAAAAACTATAATAATCTAAACCACAGTACATAATACAGCTTTCAGGAAAATGTCACTTTCTGGAGGCTAAATATAAACAAGCTGATAAAATTACCAGTAATTTCCATTTTGTTCACTTCAAGGGTTAACTAGAGAAGCAAGATTAATCAACCAAACATTGACGTCACTACTACCAAGCAAGTTGATTTTGCTGTAATATGCCTAATAATGGACCATTATTTTGCAAAAATAAAATAAAATAATTTTAAATAAATATAAACATAAATTGATAAAAAGAATTATAAGAATCATCCAAAGATGGTTAATATCATGTTAGCAGTCAAACCCTTTTTAAAAATATTTTTTAAAATAACATTATTAAATTATTAACAACATAGATAATGACATACTATCCTTGGCAGTATGCAATACTAGGGCAAGTGAATAATAACTTAATTCTCATAAGCACATACCTTGGTCTGAAATATAGTCCACAGATTCCAATAGGCTCTCGAGGATGAAGAGATGTCATGGGTGAACAGTATGTGAACAATATAAGTCTGGCGTGCCACTGTAAAGATGGATCAGAATCTGAAGATATTCTAACAGCATGTCATTTATTTAATGGTACCCAGGTACATTAAAATATATATATTTAAAATATATTTATTTAAATTTGTTTAAATACAAATTGCACTGTACAAGCAAAATACTTGTATATAACATATAGTACTGCACCTGTTTAAACTTGGACAGCAAAGCAAGTGGAACAGTAATACAAGGTATTCATGCAGTTATAAGTTTTTACATTCAAAACAAGGCAGAAATTGAATTTGAGTTTTAGGCACACTTCTCAATGTTTTGATAATGGTCAAAGCCAATTTAGCTATATATGCATCTGTAATGTCACTTATGTACAAATTGGGCTTTAGACAAAATAAAGAAAAATATACATATCTAAATGAATGCTACCTAAAGCTGAAAGATAATTAAATAATAAAAAGTTGATAAATTAATTTGCAAAAATTACTTATATTAAGTCCTGCAATGCAGTAGAAGTTCAGTATAAGTTAACGCAGGTGTGATATAATGATTCATATAGAAATAAGGCCAATTACTAGTAAATCTACCTATTATACTTAAACTGGGCACCTGATCTGGTGTTATTATACGTAGTTCTTCAGATGAGTAGAAAAGGTCGATCAGACGTTCATATTGAACTAACCGCTTTCTTGTAATCAGTCATAGCATTTGTTTATATTATTCATGTGCTAACTGGTAATTGGAACGGTAAACTAGCCTTGACCAATTAGCATGGTGAATGATGATGACGAACAATTCCAAGACAAATCTCATAACAAAGTCACTCAGCATGTCCACATTGTCTCATCATAAAATGACTGACTCTTTCAGCTGCTGCGGGCGCTCATTAATCATTCACTAGACCGACAGTAACATGTTCACAGTTTGCATAGTATAATTTAAATCTGAAACTCACTATCAGACAACTGCACTACTTAACCAATTAAGGGCCAAAATGTCTGAGATGCACAGTGCCTGTGTCTCTCTTTCATTCTGCTCACAGAATCAAGATGAAGTAAATACGCTTGTAATTTGTTAAATCTCTGACACAAAATGCATACGGACTGGTGTCGTGAAGCAAGATCAAAGGATAATCAGCTTAGTGCAAGCTTTTTGGAAAACCAACTGCGTTTTGATCACGTGTATGTGTCCTTCAGTACAAGTAGAGAGTGATCGCGTGTTTGTGTCATTTGGTTAGGTAGATCCAGACCAGGTTAGACAGGTCTTTGGTTGGATGAGACGAGGAACTCTTAGAAATTAACTGTAAGTACAATCTATTGTATCATTGTGGAAGCAAGATGAGAATTTGATATGTAAACTCATGAATGAATTCAAAATGCCCAATATGGTGAAAGCAATTATGTCTGTTACAGTAAACTGAGCTTTTATAATTGTATAATTGTGATGTAGAATACTTGATTTTAGCTATGATCCCAAAGAATTAAATTTATATACAGACATCACCTGTGTCGTCATTGCCCTCACCATGCACTTTCAGTGATAACACAATAAGTGGAAAAAAGTTTCACTTTTTAACTTCAAACTTATGGTATGATGAATATTCATGAAATATAGATTGAGTTCGAAATCAGCATGATTGGGCCATTTTTTCAAAAGATATGCTGTTTTTTTGTTGTTTTTTTTTTGCTTTTTTTAGCATATTTGCAACATTGATAACACATTTCAAGGAAAATCTATAGGCCTATTGTCTTAAAACTCACAGGTGTGATCAATCTTACTGAAATACTATTTTGTGCATCATCTGCTTTTTGTCTGTACATTTGACAGCTTGCTGCCTTGTTAGTCTCATGATTTTTCGTTTTTGGGAGAAAATAAACCTTGAGATGCAGCAATATTGAAAAGTCTCAAAGTAATAGCAGAATTTGTAAAGACTGCTGTTAAAATACATATATGTACAGTAGTTCACATACAATTTAGTACATCACGGCCACTAATTGTTGATAATGCTGAGAATAGCTTAATTGATTTTATAGCATAACATGCATTAACACGTGTAATTTAGCATACTACATATGTAAACATATATAAAGGTATATCCTTATATATTGTGTGAATAATATAGTGCTCAATAAACTTATTTTTATTATTATTATTATTATTATTATTATTATAGACAGGGATACGTGTTACTCAGCACCTAGGTGCAACCCCCCCGACGGAAATCGTACACTGTCGCTGTTCCTCAGGGCTAGTAAAAGCGTTCCCATCACAAGATTTTTTACAAGCTAGATTTTATTGTGCCCTGACACTCAGGGTAACTAGCACACCCTGCAGTCAGAAAGTAGAGACAGTGACAAACACACAAATTGCTTCTTTAATTCAAGTGCTTGATGATATTTACTTGGGTATAATGATTGTAAAAGTGATGCAGAGTGGATCTTGATCTCGTTTAAGTGTTAAAAACCTCACCTCATTAATGGACTTCAACTTCATGGTTCTATCTTGTTATCAGATTCTTGGAATCTTTGGAATCATCCCAGTGCATGCTATTCAATAGCACTTACCTGGGTTAATCAAGTCATTAGAGGGCATGACAGATAATAAGATGTTTAACTGTTACCTTGTTAACTTATTTTAGATATGTAATGGATTGTTGACAAGTGAGTCAGAGGATGACAGACCCCAGACAACCCTGAAGAACAATTCTGTACCTGGTAAGCTATTATGAAGAATTTATTCGTAATGCTGAAAAACCCCAGATTATTTTACAATAAATTAAACAGAATGTCTGCTTTGAAAGATATCATTAAAATACCACTTGTAAAGTGTTTCAAATTGCTTTAGAGAGTCTATGTTGAATACATTGTATTTTAGATAATAGAGTGACAAGTGACTCTGCAGATGAGAGAACCCAGTAATCCCTGCAGAACAACTCTGTGACTGGTAAGCTGTTAAGAAGAATTTATTTGTAATGCTGTGAAGACTATTTTTTTAATTAAACAATATAATGTCTGCTTCAAAATACATTATTAGTACGGCGGTTTAAAATGTGTGCCTGCCAGTTGCTTTTAAAACACTTTTGTTTAAAATATCACTTGAAGATGATAAGTTGTTTAACTGTTACCTTGTACTCATAGAGGGACTTGAAGAATAATACATGTACATTTAGTTTACCCAATGGATGAGTCTTCAAAGAAAGGCCTTAAAGATTCCATTTATTAAAAGTATTGACACTTTGCCCATTTGCAAAGTAAATGGAAATTGGTGTGCTGGGGAAAACATGGAGGTTAACTTTATGGTTCATGGAAAAAAATTGCCACTTAAACATGAGCTTTACTCTTTTTATGGCAGGAAGTACAGTGATGTTTCATCTTCAAACTTGGAACTTGTTAAATCAGACTTCAATTCAGCCAGAGGCCAGTGCAGGTTTCCTACTTTGTTTTTTACCCTAAAGTAATTATAAATAAATAACATGTCAAATATAAGTTTGTGGTTGGTGAAGTTTTGAGTCTCTTCTGTATGATTTGCAGTCTTCGATGTCAAATTAATAGGTGTCATTTAAGAAAACAAGCGAAAAACTTAGTATCTGACCCCTCTTACTGAGGCGTCACAGCTACATGTACATGTACATGATTAAGTTGGTAGGAAAATTCTTATACTTGTCCTGTCACTGCATGTCTCCTTCACCAACAGAAAAAGTCAACAGGTATAGAGAAAATGCAAGAACCCGTTATGTAGGAGATAATGGAAAACAGAAATTGAAAAGCCCAAATTTAATTTCCACATGTTGATGCAAGCCTAAGTGCAAGAAACTGTAAGATGGTGACAACGCAACCATGAGAGACCACAGCAAATTGCGTAGTTAGTGGGAAAAAAAATAGAAAGTCACATAGGCACAGCGCACTCGACCTTCATTATAATCTATTTGGACTCTCAGGAAGCTATCAAAACAGCTTAACAATCGGCAGATATTACCAGAACGCAGTTGTCTTCAAGGGAAGATGCCATGCCACCATTCCATGTGTATTTTGTGTGAGAGGTTAAATCAAAACAAGTATTGGGTATATAGCATGCAAACTACTTTCAGTAAAAATTTCTAAGAGTATGAAGCATGCTGTCTTAAAGGCCTAGCTTAGTGCATACACCTTAATATATCACAGAGGGTTTTTTCCTTAAAATTTGAACAATTTTTCGTATCCTCTAACTTACCATCTCCAAATCCACTGTGAAAGTTATGAGGTACGAATAAATCCTGTTTTTAAGTATTAATTGATGGTTTTTACTGTTACAAGAGAAATGAACCAGTCCAGGGCATCAAGTTATAATGGACCTTCAAAAAATAGGCAAATAGGAAAAAATTATTTCAAAAAGGGAAAAATGAGGAATTATACTGTAACATATCTGTTTAAGAGCATACATTTCATCCATTGTGCTTCTTTAGTCAACAAAATTTAAACTGTGAAAAAAATCATATTTTAACATTCTTTGGCTTTCTTAACTGATGACTTAACTGATGAACAATCAGGTTTTTTACTAGACAATTTTCTTCCCTAATGCTGCACACTGTTTTGCTGGGATGGCCTTTTTTAGTCCTCATAAACAACAACACCATTTGTGATTTTGAGCTGTGGATTTGTGATAGCAAATGCTGAATCAGCAACCTAAACCACAATTTCATTGTGTGAATATGAAAATACTTGTTGCAAACACCGCAACAAAAATAGCTTTTACCTTTTCTCTCACTGTTTATAAATGGGTTCGATTTCTTTTTTTCCACTCGGAACTAATTTCAGTATGAAAGAAGATATGAAAAACTGCTAATTAGAGCTTTTGGAGACTCTTAAGTAAAAAAAATGCAACAAATAGGATACAAGTATTAACACATATTTCCAAGAACTTACAAATATCTATTTTCTATGAAATTAACATAATCATTAGAAAAATAGATAAAAAGCTTCAAAAATGAATTGAACTAATCTACAGTTCATTTCTGTATAATCTACAATTAATACTGCATATCAGTATGGGTGTAATGGAACGTGGTAGGTGAGGGGACTTAAGCTTGCTGTTCACTAGTTTTCATTGCATTGTTTGCAACAAGTATCTATGCGATGGCATAAATAGTTGTTTAAACCCACAGCACCAGGAACCGCACATGTGCAGTTCATTAAAAAAATTCCCCAGTGCCAGCAAATGCAAATACGCGGTTTCTGTGCTTGTATACACATAATGTCCACTATCATTTGTAACAATTTATGCTTCCATCACAGGAATAACCCGATGTTAGTTCTTTGTTTACTACCGGCTTTTGAAAGACATGTGATGAGAGTTAGATAATGAAAAAGCGATTTATTTTGACCCTTGTCGAGACGCTAAGAAGTCAAGATGGCGACAAGAAGTCAACAGAAGTAATGGAGTGAGAAATGTTCTAGAACTATTAAATATTCAGTCTTCGGGGAAGAGTCCTTGATATATTTTGATACTCCGACAACAGCAAACATGATGTTTCTTTGGCTAGTATGAGTCGTCAGAAGATTCTGACGTGGAGCTAGATTTATGGAAAATGCTGATGATACTAGCTGCTGATTGGAATGGGGACATCGCTGATAAAAATTACTGTAACCATTTCTGTGGCAAGTCAGGCTAAATGCTGCCTGGTTTGCTCCATCAACTTGTCTTTTCCTGCTTGTGTATAAATACAGAGATGTCATATGTTACGTTGTACTGCATCAAGATGTCTTTTCCTGCTTATGTATAAGTACAAATGACATGTTTACTTGGGTGCTGCATCAACATATGCCTCTTCCTGCTTGTGTATTAATACAGATGTAATATCTTTACCAGTGTGCTGTATCAACATGTCTTTTCCTGCTTGTGTATTAGTATAAATACCACGTTTACTTGTGTTTTTATGATGGGATTTAAGTTTTATTCGCGAAAGTGTAATATTTTCTCATGACAATGTTTTTGTATATAATTTGAGTGCAAAACAAAATTTTATGTTATTTCTAGTTCAGTTGATAAATAAATAAATAAATTTAAAAAAAACTATAAAAAACTATTGAAAAAGGCACTTGTTTATAATCTAATTTGTAATTATAAAAGTAAATAGGCGTAAGTCTTCTAGTCAGCAAGCCAGCCTGTATATTGTGCAGCTCTCTGACGTGATGTAGGTTTTTAGGTACAGCATGAATCCCAGGAAATTTATTATTGCTCAAAAACTAAATATCTTTCTGAAATTTCCTGACATTGTTTAAAACATATTTAGGATGCCTATGAGAAAATTTCAATGAATTATTTGGTAAAATGAAAAAGAATGTGCATGCTGAAATTAAAATTTTGTTTTTTTACTTCTCCTCAAGAAAAGCAAGTTCTCATTTCTACCTAAGTTACCAAATGTGAATAAAACTGATATGACTTTAAAGCTTACATTCTTGACTTTATAAAAATGTACAGTTTTTAGGTGTTTTCTAGACAAATGAATATATTATCATTGATTAAAGAGGCTGCCTGTAAAATTGAGTGCACCCAGGAAGAGGCCTCAGGACCAACGGCACTTTTTAGGTCAGATGCTGTCAGGCTATATGGGGTTAAGATTATTATAACCCTTCATTATCATCCAGCTATTGAAAATGAGGTTTTTCCTCCATCTAATAATTCAATAATGCATTTATCTTTGCGCTGATTTAAAACAATTTAAAAAGAACTGGAAAATATAAAATATCAGTGTTTATATTTCATCACTGCAATGTATAAGTAAAGGCAACTCAATTTAACACATTTCTATTTTGAGATAAGATAATCAGTATGAGGTGTAACTTCATCCCTGAACTAGTTTTTATCATGACAATTGGTAGAGTTGACAATGAGTGTATAAGCTACAATCCTGTGCCGTCATTTTGGTTTAAATGTTTTTGTTATGGAGTTATGAGCCCCTAACTACAGATTTTCATAAAAAAAAGACATTATTTTGCTTTATCAATGATAAAATCTGAACGAAGACTTTTAGGAAAAATCACTGGCAGGGTTTTGGAGTACTGAATGGTGTCATTCAATTGGTGTTAAAACGGTGATCGTGCTCAGGTAAAAGAGAAATTTCAGAAACTGATTTTTCAGTTTTTGCACCAAAATCACAATTATGACATCATCTGTAAGATGACATATGTGTAAATGTTAATTAATTTAGTCACTGAACACTGAAGACCTATCTATTACCCAAAAGAATGTATGTAAGGCAGTAAATAAGGAGTTTTGGGCAAAGGGTGACAATATACTTAAGCTGTTGCTCTTTTGCAGTTAAAGGGTTTGGGTGTTTTCTTTTCATCCTTGGTCAGCATTTTGATGAACTTGCATATGACATCCAACTGCTTAAGAATACCACAAGTAGTAGGTCTGATGCCAAGCAAATGAACTTCAGTATGTTCCACACATGTAGGCATCTAAGGTTAACTTAAGTTTTAAGTAATCTCACTTTCCTGCACTGTGCTTTAATAGGGCATGTAGGTCCAAGCATAATTAATTTAATATCTTTGCTAACCTTTCCAAACCTCCATAAACAGTTCAATGTTGCTAAAGTATCCACATTTTATTTTCCTATAACCAACATGACTTGACATATAAAATCATTTCTAGGCCAAAAATAGGAAAAATAGGAATTTTCTCTAGAAAATATGATAAAATAGGAATATCTTTAAAAAAATCATTATATCATTATTTGGTCAACTCTTTTGTACATGGTATACCTTGGTGATTCAGGCAAGTGTTGGGATTTCCCAGAAAATGAAACTTTCTGATAAACATGCACACACACACACACATGCATGCACAAACACACACACTTTTTACACTAATTGCAGGACTTTTAAAGATTCTCTCCAGCATCTTTTGGGTCTCGAAACATTTTTCTTGAATGATCTTCTTTTAAAAATTAAAGCATGTTGATGTCATTATATCCATCAGCAAACATTTTAGTCACCACTTTTTTAATCTTTAAAAAAATGCATTTGTCAATCCAGGATTTTTCTTTCATGTAACTTTTATGAATAATTCATCAAATGGTAAAAAATAAATAAAATAAATAAATAAATAAATAAAATATAAAATAAAATAAATAAATAAATAAATAAATAAATAAATAAATAAATAAATAAATAAATACACCTTGACCAGGGATTACAGTTTTAAATAACAGTGAAGCAGATGAAAAACATAAAAACAAAACAGTATTTCAGTAAAAGTCAATAACTACCTCCTGCTCCAAGAAAATTATGTAATACATACATGACATTTCTATCAGTCCTTGACGATTACAGTTATCCCCAAGACAGCAAGAGTGGTTTTGAGAGCTGGCAGGGTTAATCTCTGCTGTCCTTGTCATACAAGCATCCAGGTTAATGCATTCCTTGGTAATGCTTATGCCACGTCCTGTGGTAGCAATAAGATCACTACAAGAACTCTGAAAAGATAAAGAATGAACCTTTTCATAAATATGCAAAACTGTCCGTTACTTTGTTTGTACAACTTTTTGTCAAACTACTATTTTCATCACAAAATAATAGATGCCCCCCCCCAAAAAAAAAGACTCATTAACTTCATTTTTGTTTATCAAAGAAGTAAAATACTACAACGTAGTGAAATACTTCCCACTCATAGCACTGAAATATAGACCAAGCTTCAAATATCAGCTTTATCAGCTAGACAACTTATGCTTCAGTTATTAATTTTTTTTCTCCAGCATGCAAATATATTGCATACAATCCTTAACACAGAAATGTAAAGCCAAGACATTTGGTCAATTCCCTCTAATTGACTGGTCCCATTTATTATAATAATTGTGAAATATAGGTTAATTTTGAATAGTGAGTTGTTAACTTGACCATTTTTTTGTTTTTCCCTGACATTTTATCCTTTTCAATGCAATTAATCTATAAATCAAGTAAATTATTTTCCTCAAACGCATTACAGTGGTTCATAGCACTGAAGTAAGAATCACCCTGGAATTATCATCTGGTCTCAAATAGTCAAATATAGGTGAAGATAAAAAGCAGCTTTAATTAATCATTTCCCTTGCATTTATTTCATGCAGCATACAATTTCTTCAACTTCACAGAATTTGTCTATATTTCACCTGATACTTCCTGATATGTGCACTCATTTCTTTTTCTGATATTGGTCTGTACATTTGACAGCTTTGCTGCTTTATTTATGATATCTTTTAAAAACATCTTTTATTATTCCAAAGTAATTTTGCAACAATATCTGCACATGGTTCTGCAGTGAGAGTAAGAAATGTTTTTCTAAGAATGTCCACAACCGTGACTGTGTCAATCAATATATACACCTGGTCAATTAATGTGACAGTGTACATGAAAAACATAATGAACATTGACAATAATATCACATTTAGTTATGCACATAGTTATTATAAAAATTGCTTAAAGACACAAAACTAAAGTCATGATTCCTATAAAGTTTTTTCTTGTGGGGATCTAGAATAAACTTAGCTTGGTTGATGCTATAAATCGGCAATTTTAGGCAACTTGAAAAATCCAAGTGTCAATTCCTGTATAAATAAACTCTAAATACAGGTCTATTATAGTGCTTGGACCATTATTTAGAACTCTAATACTGTAGGTAAACTTGTATTAATGTGGGAAGAAAATACCAATCTAAGTGATATAAGGCAAGTATATGAGGTCAATTGTTCACAATACGTAATAAGAGATGCTAATAAACTATGACAAAAGAAAAAAGACTTGCATACTATACTTAGTCTAATCTATATATATAGGTTCAAACAAGGTTCAAACAATTGTGGACTGTAATCTAGCTACCATTATGCATGCATTAAAATGCATGTACAACTGCTTAACAGTTATGTGTTAGAAGTAATATTCAATAATTCAAAAGTTAAATTATTCTATATGCATGATGATGAATGAAGTAATAAGTTTATCACAAATAAAATCAAATAAAACGTCCACATCCCTGTTTGTATGGTCCACTAAGAACACATGATCCATGTAATCTATGGGTTGGAAAGTCAAGAAGTTGCAAATCTACCTGATGTGTGACGCTGATCAATAAACTGCAGTGTAAAAAACAAGAGTGATTTTTAGATGATGGTGATAAATGCATTATAAGCTCTCATCTATGAACAGAACATACTAGACTAGACTAATTTATTTGCACCTTCAGGCATGTACTGGGATTTAATCATGACTCCAGAGTTGATGGTATTTGATGACAGTGACACCTACATGCATGCATGCAGTGACTTCATCATTCAAAACTGCTCACCTGGCATTAACTCACCACAAAGTACCCAAGTTATGGAGGAGGAACATCACAAGAAAACAGCAGCAGAAATACCATTCTGAATATTCATAAATTAATGAATGAGGCATCATCAATCAACATATGGAGACATTAAAAACTGGAGGCATGCAAGTAGGTTTACTGGGAGAAAGAAAGACTTTTCAGTCCAGTGTCAATTAGTTTATAGGCTCAGATCTATTACGTAGACTTGCAAACATGGTTGAAATGGGTATATTGTTAAACCCACTTTTCAAATATTTAATGATTATATAGGCATATTATAAAAAGGATCATTACATGATAGTATAATTCATGGGTTTTGTAATGAAGTTTATGCAAAAGAATTGGTAACTGAAGAAGCAAAAGAAAATTGTAAATATCTTTATAAAGCAATACATAAATGGGTAATGACAAAAATAGAATGTTGAGCTTATAGCATATTCTCCCATAATTTCAAGCTAAAAAGAGAAGGATTTAGAAAAGAACTAAATACACATAAACAAGCTAATCATGGAAACATTAAATTTGATGACTTTAAATTACAACTAAATAAATAAATGAAAAGTCAGAGAGATTTATGTTACAAAGTTACAGTAAGGAGGAATAAAAAGGTTGAAAAAAGTTCAAAATATTTTCTAAATCTTGAAAAAATACATAATGCCAACAAAAGTAATCCAAAACCAAAGACTTATAGGTATACTGTGTAAGATTACAGTTCATCTTTTGCAAGTACCATAATTATTAGTACCAACTGATGTGTTTATTTGTTTTTTTCTTCTCACTAGCATGTTATTTCACTAATTTACTTTGGTTAATTGCTAATAATAATAATAATATTATTATTATTATTACTTACAGATGAACAGATGACTGGAGAGAAACAGAAAAACATCAAACCTCACATGGATTGAAGGAATTATGACAATTACACCCATCCTTTTCTCACAAACGGCAGATTGGCAAAAACAGGTGATAATGTAGTGTTTTGGGGAGATGAATATACTTTTAATAGCTACTAGTATTATAACAGTGGAACTGACAACTGACATACTTGAATAAAGCCTCCACTAATTATATAATCCTGCATGACAAAAATCACTCAAGAGAGAAATGAAGTTTTCCTGTTATGGCAATGACGTGGGTGTCAGCAGGAGAACTGTGCACACGATAGCAGGCATAAACACAAGGAGCATCATTCAAGACCTTTCAGGTTGACGCAGAAGACACCAGTGGTAGAAAGGGTGCCTAAGCTTGCCTTACCATGGGTGAAAAGCACAATCTGCAAGAGACAGAAGGCTTTCCATTCCTGCCTTTAATACCTACGATAATATTCATGGTAGCTCTGATCATCATAGGTACTTGTGGAAATATGATTGTTGTCTTTGTTTTTAGTTTAAAAAGAAAAAAGAGTACTGCAAACTACTACCAGTTCATTCTGGCCATTCTGGATCTTTTTGCCTGTGTTTTTCTTCACCCATATATAATTTCCAAACTCTTCAATATGGACAACCAGACCAATGTGGTGCCATGTAAAATATTTGAATTCCTGATACACGCCAGTTTGTTATCAGAAGGACTGGTGTTAGTGGCAGTTGCAGTGGACAGATATTATGCCGTTTGCCAGCCAATGAAGTTTGTCAATGCTTTTAACAGAACCAGGGGGATGCTCATAGCCGCTGTCACAGTGGGGGTACTGTTAAGCATCCCCCTACTGCAATTTTATGGTGTTCATACAGTGCAAGAGAAGCCAGCATACAGCAAGTATAACCATACAGTGACAAGATATTTATGTGATTACAGTGACATTTACCAAGGTTCTCTCAGTCAGGGTGTGTTTGGTGCTGTTGTTCTTCTCATGTTTTGTGTTTCCTTGATAACAGTCACAGTGCTTTACTTGGTGATTGCCAAAGCCATCCATGACCGTCGAAGAAGAGTTGAACCTATCAGAAGTATAAGTGCATTTATGACCAAGCCTGGCCCAGACGCTAAAAGATTACAGAAAACGAAAGTTGATTCTCAAAAACAAAGTGTTAGTGAAAACATCCCTTCAAAATATTCCACTGAAGCTTCAACCTCTGACTCAAAATCAACCAGATTTACAGCAAGATCAGAAGAGGTTGCCACGGAAGAAACCCAAGCCAAAAAAGTAACTAATACAGTTTGTGAACATGAAGAGGACACAAACAAACTGAAAAAACTAAACAAGAACACTCCTTTAATGACTAAAGTCTATTTTGAATGCCACCTTGCAAATTCATCTAAAATAGAGTATATCAAAGATAAGAGTGAAGAAAACTGCGAAATCATTGATGATGCAAAAGTAATTAACCTTGAGCAAGAAAGTGGTACCTCAACAGAGCAGAAAAATTATAACATGAAAGAAAGCACCATTCAGCAGGATAGCAGCAGGATTAAAAATGGCAGTCATCTTCACTGCCCTAGCCCAGTCAGTATTAAAACTAATGCCAGTTTAGATGATAAGGTTGGCAAAGGATATTTAGCCAAAGAACATGAAAAAACAAGTGCCTGGAACTGGCCAGATAAGCCAAAGCAGTTAGCCTCCAAGGGCGCAAAAGTCTTGTTCTTAGTTACACTAGTGTTTGCCTTATCATGGGCACCATTTTGGGTAATAAAATTTGCATCTATGATAAACCCAAATTTTTGGCCAGAGAAAACATTTGTTGACATCGCTTTTAAAGTTCTGTTGATGCATGCTTTCTACCTGAATAATGCTATTAATCCTATTCTTTATACCTTAATGAACAAGGCTTTTGCTACAGATGTCAAAGATGTTGTAAGGAAACTTAGGCAAAGACTACAACCAGAACTTTGAACATAAAAGTTGGTTATTTAAAAACAAAAATCTAGCAACTGAAGGGGCATGACTGGGAAAAACATGAACAAGGTGGTGGTATCAGAAAGGTACCCTTTGACTAAAAGGAACAAACATTTAGTAAGAATCATTTTTAGATGAATGTTATATACTCTTCACATAAAGGTGAATAATGAGTGTTGCATCCTAAAAAAAGGCAGTAGTGGATGGAACTGATAATGAATTATAGGGCAAAACAATTGGGATGGTGTGTGTTTGAGAGAGAGAGAGAGAGAGAGAGTGTATGTGTGTGTGTCTGTGTGTGCGTGCATGTATATGTGCATGTCTGCATATATATATGCAGACATGGGGAAACTATCAGTCTGACAGGTCATGACTGCTTGAAATGCCAAAGGTCCTGCAAGATCTATGATAATAGGTTCTCTGGATTGGCAAGGTTTATGTGCAAATACGATTCTTCAATAATAAATCACATATCAACATAGACCTAAAGATAAAATACTTAGACCCCATTCCCATAGATTTTAGATTGATCTATCCCTGTGGGGAATCTCACTAGATTACTGTCAGCTTAGCTGACTTAAGCGTCTGTCCCGCCTACTAAAAGCTGTAAGGGGGTAATTAACTATGGTGCGTGCTCGGCTGACTGCAATTTAGTGTGAACCCCCAGGGAGTTAGGTCGATCTTAATCTTAAATCTCTGGATCGATCTAAATCTCTGGGAATGCACCCTTAGTTTGGACCAGGACTGAAATGGGAGGACCTGCAGAATTCTTGCAGTGCAGCCCCCCCCCCCCAACCTTCAGTATTTCCAAAATTTTCTCCATGTCTGCATATGGGCCTTAACATATACTAAATGCACAAAGGAGTAAGATCAATTGTAATTTCATTTATTAACAAAATGTTTTTTCACAAAAATATGAAGTGAGGGTCTTTGGATACATCCCTTTATGTCCTGGCATTGTTTTTAAAGTCTATTTTGTTACTAATGATCAGAATGACATTATATATGTTTAGCCTGTAACTGAATTATACTATTGTGATTGAAAGCAGTGCGTATATATAAACATTTATATTGTCCCCTTATTTTCTAAATAATATTATTGCACAATTATATATAAATGGACTTGTTGCATCTACCTCACCTGAGAGTGCTCCATGTACTGTAGTATGTAGAAGGTGTATTAGGAATTAAAATTGTCAGCACATTTGCAATTATTCCATTACTCAAAATATCAAGCTGTGCATGTTACAGTCATTGTTACCATTATTGAAAATGACACCTGACAATCATTGCTAAACATCATGTGAAAATATAAGGAAAAATGTCCACCTTTTTTTTAATGCACATTTTTATGGTCGTGTCATTACGAATACTTTCTTTTGTGTATGAAAACTTTCTATTTGTTCCTGTTGTTCACTACAACTGACATGCTGTCATATATCAAGGAGTTATAACAGATAACTCCTTGCATATATGAATGCCTCATTTCTGACAAATAAAAATTTTAAAATGTAATAAATAACAGTGTTAAATGTTGTGTATTACTAACAAAAATAACTGACTCCTATTTCCATGTCTTTTTTTCCCATCCTATCAATAATACCAGGCCTCTGCCATCGTTGCTAATGCTAATTATTTTTCAATATCACGAGAAAGAGACCTTAATTTGATTGCTTCCCATTACAGTAATTTCAAATCATAGCTTAAAACTGATGGAAATCAAAGAGCATTAATCTCACACGTTGTCAGCCAATGATAATATTATTAGTGCACTGATGTGCTTGTATCTCATCACGCACTTCCTGTGCACATGATATTCGATTCTTTTTTACAACACAGACTATTCATGTCACAGCTTTAAAACTTTATCTCAATCCATGATCGATGCTTGGCACCCAGTGAGAATATTATTTCGGTACAGATTAGTGCACTTTTAATTGCTCATTGATTTAAATGCATGAAATCTCTGTGGGTATAGGTAAAAATGAAAATAAAACAGTTGGTGGCTATATTTTCATTTTTTTATCCTAAGTATAAGACTATAAAATGATATCTGGTCAGTATTTTTTTTAAAGATTTTTTTGTCTTGGACACCTGGGAAGACCTCTTTCATTGCCTATTTGTATTTTGTTTTCATAAAGTCATGATAGTAAAATGAAGATTGCCAAGACATAGAAACACAAGGCAAATATTGTGGTAGATGTGCATTCCATGTCAAAGGACACGTCTTCACAGCTTTTGACTAATGGAAACAAGATGTGCAAAGAGGAATTTATTCCCAGGAACTTTTCTGTGTCAGTGATATATTGACTGTCAGTCCCTCAGCTTTTGGGTTTCCTCATTTACACACATTTTAACTCTTAATCTTTTAGCAAGAACTTCAGCAGTTATATCATGCTTCAACATCTAAAACAACAACTGCCAATACACACACACACACACACACACACACACACACACTGTATATAGTTAAGTTTAGAAATCCATGTCCTTAAATTTATCTTAATAAATACTTACAAATGCTGAAGCACACCTTTGGGATAAACATGAATTTGCCAAGGAAACATTGGTGCAAGTGTAGCAGTTATTACTAAAGGGCAGTTCTGAAAGCAATAAAATGGTTAGAAAAGTTAATAATTAAACCACATTCAAATTATATTTTATATGTCTGATTAGTAATGTGTCAAGTTTCAATACTATTAAATGTGCATTGCAGCAGGTACAGCTAACACATTTTATGTATTTGATTGAAGACATGAATCGCTGACTCATTATTTTATTTATTAATTTTTTTAACATATATATTTTTATGATGCAGTCAATAGCAGACAGACCTAGGTTAACATTTAATGCTTCAACAGCCTGCCTTAGACTTCCTCCTTGTGTACAATGAATACTGTCTATAATATGGCTCTGAGAATGTCTCTGTTGAAGGAATGTGTACACAGCAATGGCTGGAGGTATGCAGTTCATAGTTAGTACCCTATAATAAAGTTGAATTATTTCATTTATTCAGTTATTGTATATCACATGAAACTTGCAGATGTGGTATTTTATTCTTATATGGAGTGAAGCAAAGGGGTACACAATGTTCCCTTTTTATTTGTGTTTATCTGCATGTAAAAAGAAAAGTTAGGGATATGAGGGGGCCGTGGGGGGAGGGAGAGGAGGGGAGGGTTAGATTGGGGAGAGGTATTCCCTGCAGGTTTTTGTAATAATCTGCAAAGGGGATGTTAAAGACAATGCATTACCATCCACATTCATGCACTACTTACAGACTTGACAATCTTGGTGTGTTGATGAAGGCATCAGGAGCAATATATTGGACAGTACCCAATGTCCTGAAATGAAAATTTCTAAATGTAGAAAAAAAGGAAACCACTAGTTTAAACACACTCATTTACATCAGATGCAGGAGTAAATGAGTCTTCAATATGTTCTCTTGCTCATCTCCTTCATTTTGATATTATTATTATTATTATTATCATTATTATGATCATTATTATTATTATTAAACAACTTAACTAAATTTATGAATGCAAAAGTCATACATGTATTTGAAGGTATACTTTTACAATTCCTTATTTTTACTTACAAATTAGTGAGAGACCTCAGACCCACAAATGTGTTACGATAAATATTTTCTACACTGGATTTAATTGACCTAAAATCAAACAAAAAAGAATATCAAATTTATTACAAATAATCTTATTGAAAAGTCTTTTTACTGAAACTGTCATCCCATGGGTAAGATCATTTGTGGTATAAGTAATATTATAACAAGGTCCAGGCAAAATGCCCAACCCCCTATTAACATCCTGCCAGATAACTTATTGTAGATTTATAAAATCTATAGATGGAAACATGTACAAAACATAATCTAATGTTAGTACAACCATTAACTTGGACATAATTTAAGTCAATTTGGCTTACAAAGATATCAATTTGAATAATCCTTCAAAAGCAAACTCTTCGATTCTCTGAATGGTAGTGTTGGACTGCATGTACCTAGAACAGCAAAGTTGTTTTAGATAATAAAATGCCTTTTCAGTACAAGTACAGTTGGGACATTTGCTAAAACTTAATTAATTTTTCTTTATCAAAATATGGAATTAGTAATGAATGGTATTTACTTTATTATTATTTCTTTTATACTAATTGTGCCCTTTAAACTTAAGTGCTTTCTCTCTGTTTGTTTTCACATATTGGGTCAAAGGAAACTAATCATGCCCCATTTCTTTTAATTTTTTATTTCACGTGTAGGGTCAAAGGAAACTAATCATGCTCCATTTCTTTTTTTTATTTGCTGCTTATGATCAATGGGGCATCATCCTCATTTTGCCTCAGTTTAAGACTTTACTCTAGGTAATACTGAATGTAAGTGGCACATTTAAGCTTTTAAACTGAGGCAGTCTCATATCTCAAACACTTCACTGGTATTAGAGGAAGCCAACTACAAAAAATTGCTCTTATAGTTTTCAGTGCAAATCTACAGGTGACCTTATGTACAGGAAAGTATGTACATGCAAAGGTGACAAGAACATATTCAAAATTAAAGTAGCGCTAATGACTTCAGAATGTGTGTATGAAGGAGTGAAGACAAAGGATTTTTTAAAAAATTTTACAAACACAAGCAGAAACTTGAACCAACACGTACCCATGCAAGTGAGCAAAAAGGTACAATATGGACGCATTCATAACAGAATTGATCCGCCGACTAACAGATCTGCAGATCAAACATGGCCGACCCACTTAAAAGCTTACCACATAATTCCCTAAAAGACACTGAATAAATTCCCAGCGGGGATTAGGTGACCGGCTTTTAAGTGGGTCAACCATATTTGATCCCCTGATCTGTTAGTCCACTTATCAACTCTCTTGTGAATGCTCTCTTTCAGTTACTTCATGGAGTGAAAAAGAAATAAAGAGCAAAAAGTAAAAACAGTGTATTCATACTTACAGCAGGGTCAAGTTCGTGAGGTTTCGAAATATGAACCCTGGCACATCATTAAATGGATTGTCACCGAGTAACCTGAAGAATGAGAATTATAGCTAACATTAAAGGGATAATAACTCTTCATATGAGATCTATATTTCACAATAAAAACTCACAGAAATATAATATATCCTGTTTTACCACAAAAACGGCAGTTATAGCTATTATTCTGATATCTGAGCTTGTCTTTAGACCACGTGACCTCCATTGATGGCTATACTCTGCTAAAATCTCTTAAGAGATTTTAACAAAAAACCAAACTTTTTAGAAAAAAACCAGGGACTAACTTTGAATGTAAAAATGGATTCATTAACCAGTGGTAAGTATGGGAAAATTGTTGTTTACTTCAGGAAAATTCATTTTTTGGCCGAAACGAAGAGTTATTATCACTTTAATTCATTTTGTAAAAAACTTAGATACACAAATAAAATTGTCATTTCTAGTCATTTTTGGTTATTTTCTGAATATTTTTGTCCCTTCGGGAGTTAACCAAAGGAAGAGGTGGTCATTTTAACACATTTAATTTTTACACATGCCAACATGACCAATCGAAGACATATCAAAGAAACTTAAAAAAAAGGTAAATTAACTAAACAGTGTAAATTAACACAGAACTTAGTACATGCTATGCATGAAGGGCTGAAACTAAGCAATTAAGGCACTAATTGGCCACTTCCTCAGTTTCCTTTGGACTCTTTGCCACCTTTCTGACCCAGTGTATTTCCAAACGTCTGCCACAAATTACTGTCCACTAGACAACTACAGCACAAACACAACACCAAAGTGATTTGGACATTTGATTTCAACAGCCCCAAGACCAAAATATGTACATGTACACCTGATATTCCCATCTGGTGACCCTGCCAAAAATGTGGCATCTCAGAAAAGAACAATCCAGATTTTAAACTACTACTTGAGTTTTGCTGTGATAGATTATGAATGTTCAGATCACTGGGGGTACAATATAACTAGTTGAGGTGATTTTGGTGTGCTGCATTTGGCTTCCATACAGAACCAACGCATTTTCCTCATTGAGTCTCCCCGACTCCAGGACAAGAACTTTTAGTGACTGGCTGTGAGGGTTGCAGGTTTGTCCAGTTGTCGGCCTTACAAGCTCACGGTAAGAATACCCTGA
Source organism: Lingula anatina (assembly GCF_001039355.2). The sequence goes on from NW_019774436.1 coordinate 501,523, forward strand.
GCTTGTAAGGGCGAAAACTGAAAACTGAGGCAAGTTGCAGGTGTACGTCGGTGGTCGTTTTCAACACATCCCATTGTAACCGATTCTGCTATGATTCTTCCAGCCGGCCGCTTTTGGTGCCATGCTATAAAAATGGAAGAGAAGCGAGAAACATTACTTTTTTCTCTGCCTTGGGACCCGATCCCTCAAGCATTCAGAGTATCCACTGAAGCACACCACATCAGTTCCAAAAGGCTTTGAAGAGTGTAGAAAAGATTTTTCCTCAATTTGTGAGTGGGCGAGGCAGTTTTTTTTTTTCACGGCAAGATTTCCGCTTTCTTTTGCGTCGGAACTGTAGGCTAAAGATCGAAACTGCGAGGTGTTAGTCTCTTTCTCCTTAAAACTCACCTTCGTTGCTCAAAATTTCAATATCTGACAAACTAAGGTTCGAAAGGCCTGAAAGAATTCCCTAAGAGGTCATATGTTAACTATAAATGAGTAATAGACAAGACTGAATGCTGTGAATGAGGGTCGTGAGAAAGAGGTCAAGTCACACGCATGCGCATTTTGGAGATTTCGCCCATTCATTATGTTCATTCAGAGTACAGACACATATTGTACCTGTATAAAGGGCCATCACCTGCGTCCGTCGATGCCGTCCCAGTGCACTTTCAGATATTATACGATATGTTGAAAACCGCTTAGCCTGTTGTCCCCAAAGTTAGAGCTACAAAACTGATGGATATTGATAAAATACAGGTCTTGGACCACGCACGTCTCACTTGCAAACTTCTCGCAAACTCCATGCAGCCATGCTGCCTCGCTATTCGCAGACTATTCGTAGAATCTTTTGGACATATCCAACATCCTCCGTACGTGCTTACGGGCTGTCTGCGAACTCCAAATTTCGCAAGAAGGTTTTGCGCGGCACGTGAGCTTCTGCGCAAAATTTGTACGCAAACAGGCCGTAAGAGCCAGCACGGCCGGTTGTGACCGAGGCTTTACGATTTTCCAGTCTAGTCAAAAGTTCAGTTAAAGCCTCGGTCACAGCCGGACTCACGAATTTCAGGATCGTACGTCCCCTGCGATTTCTGGATGTTGCGGAGGCCGTGGAGGTTGTAGAGGTAGAGGAAAGTATGCCTTGTGAGTCGCAAGGGCCACATGAGATGTCCTTTCAAGCAGGGACGCTAATAATTGCAAGGAGCGATGGCCATGGAAATCTCATTTCTTGAATTTGTCTTGCTTCCTGTGTACGTGGCACACACTCACCACTTACGAAGGGAATGCAAAGCACGGCGAAAGTAGTGCCCTTTTGCGTCAGTTTTGCTTCACTCTTGCCTCACACGTTTGTGGGGCGTACGTCAATTTTGCTTCCTATTCTCTTCTTCTTTCTTCTTCCTCCTCCCCTTTTTCTACTATGTAAGCTTCTTTTTCTTGCCTTTTGGAGGCATATTAGAAACTAAATTGAGAAAAAATGGGAAAATTTTGAAAATTGTTGTACACGTTACACAGTCGACGTTCATCGTAAAGACACGAGCGTGCGTCGTGAGCACGCCTTTTATACACCAGGCGTGGGGGTGACGCAGTTGCGACGCATTCCCAGTGTGCTTTCGACTTTGTTCGTTAGTTGTGAGGGCGTGCACCTTAGACCTACTCATCACGCAAAGGGCACTTGCTCCTTCATTGCTTGCGACGTGAGTCTTGCAAAACGCGCGTCTCTCTTGCTAACTCAGTGCAAGGGGAGCAAGTTACGCTTGCGGTCTCGCAGTTCGCAGGCTAACGTAGAATCTTTTGGACATGTCCAACATCCTCCGTACGTGCTTACGGGCTGTCTGCGAACTCGAAATTGCGTAAGAAGGACTTGCGTGGGACGTGAGATTCTGCGCAAAATTTGGACGCAAACAGCCCGTAAGAGCCCGTACGGCCGGTTGTGACCGAGGCTTTAGCTTGACAATATCGTAGAGGCCGAAAATCCGTACGGCCACGCACGGCCACGTCTGCCTCCGCTCAGACGCCGTACGTGTATCATACGGATATCGTATAGCAAATGTAACCTAGTAAATTACATTTACGGAATACTTACAATATTGTCGTTTCTTTTGGCACATTAGGCACATCTCCCTCTAAAATATCACGCAGATTGTTTATACCCCTTGACTGGCAGTCTGTGGAACCTGTGGCTGATGAAAATATACAGGTCGGCTGAAGTGGCGGCACGGTGGCGGCACCTTCAAGCTTCGATATCCAAACTTGAGACAAGACGAAAATGAGTCCAAACTTCACGGCATATGTATTCCAGGAATGAAGATTTTGTTTTAACCGCTGCATTTTTTTTCGGTAGATTTGGTGAAGTTCTGGGTTTAGTTCGTCAAATCTGAAATGAGTCAAAAATGTATAATCTGTAGATACATATATTCATAAAAATTATAACGTTATCAGACGAAGAATTCAACCTATCTGCATTGTGAATTCAACTGTGGATAGTAACAACATAATATCTCATGAACTGTTGGCTCACTTACAGGATAATACATGAAATATTTTCTCTTGCCGCATTACTGTAAATAAACCAAGACGGTTAGCTAAAAATGAGACAAGTGCGCCGCATAAATCGAAAGAAAAAACTCATGTGAAGGCAATCGCAATCCTTAATAGGAAAGACGGTACTTAAACAATCTGGAACGGAGGTGAAATAAAGAACAGATCTCTTCGGAGTTTCTCGTTTGTATATCTGTAATGCCATTTTTAAATCTAGGGCCTGTCATCCCCTCACAGACAGTAATTGAGACAGATAAATATTGTATGAATAAGCGATTTCGAAAATAAGCTATTTACATTTAGGCTCAAGTCAGTTATTCAGAGTTTTTTCAGGCGTTTTTCAATTATTTCACCCAAAAGCTTGTCGCTCCATAGACTAGGCCCTATGCTCTTTGGCTTGCTAATAATTTCTTCTTCCATTCGGTGTTACAAAAACGAGAAATATATCATCCAAATTTAATTTGAGATTAATTAAGATATGATTGGTATTCGATATAATTAAAGATGTTTCCATTTTTAGGTGTACGTTAAAAATCGTGTGTACAGAAATAACAACCACTATAAAAAGTTTATTCTTACAATGGCATACATCGTTCTGAGATAAATAGAAGGCCTCTTATTAACTTCATTTAACCGAGGAAAGAATCAAATCTAGCGACAGTGTTATTTGTGGAAATAACAGGACTTCTAAATCGTCTAGGTTCAGATTAAGAGGTGACTCATACATGAAAGAAAGGTCAACTAAAGCATAGAGTTTTTAAGTTAAGACGCTAGGTTAAGTTTATTCCACAAAAGAGGATGTGCACTGTGATGTTCAGTTGAGTGTAATAATCGCAATTAATACACAGCGTTGTGTTTCATGTTAGTTATTTGTGTCTAGTGCGTCTTCTTTCGTGTATGCCACGTTTACTTAAAACACTTTTCCTTTTTCTATTAACGACATTTTGGTTGAATCTAACTTGTTTGAAAAAATGTTATATCATTAGAATAAGCATAAAGGAAACAAGGTCAAACATTTTTTATAGTTCAGAACGGACTTAGATAAATAATTGTTATAAGAACTATAAAACCTTGTGTAGTGATTATTGGGTCAAATATGGTCCACTGATTACCAAACACTGAATGTTTCCTCACTAAATCAATATAATATTGTAATAATGAAAGACCAACTGGCTTTTTCACTTCGAAGAATCCGTCAAGAGATTAGTGAAATACAGGAAGCTCAATTCAAAATGTAACAAAAGTAAAGCGAGTCAATATTGCAATTGAATATACCAAACATGATTTTAATCATGACCTAAAAGTCACATGACTATGGTTATTGAATCTAACTCACACCTTTTGGTGCTTTCCAGTCTGATTTTCCACTCGAGACCGGCTGTAAAAAGATTGAGATACTCCGACCATCTCATTCTGTCCAATTTTTCGCTTACATCTGCATATATAGTCTCTTTGGTAGTTTTTACTTCATAAACGTGTGACCAAGTTGTTTGTCCTGCGTCATCGACAGGAATGGGTACATGACAGTGCTGTCAATATACAATGTCGTGTATTACGTACTTCTTTTCACAGAAATACTTCCAAGGCAGCACTATTGTTTTACTTACCTACATATATCTACATCTGTATCTAGCGCTCTTTCGTGTTACTGATATAGGGCTGCGCGATAACATTAGCACCGTCACTAACTTTGGCTACGAAAGTGTCTGTGATCAACAGTATTTAAAACCTCCGATATATTGCTGTGCTGCAGTGACCTGGCCCTCTGTAGCTTCCTTGTCCCACGATCGAGATCTATTGGCAAAGCTAGAACGGGCGGGAACAGACAACGTCTATTCACTCTGAAATAACCAACAATGCACTGAAACTCATAAGTGTCGTGCAATGCGGATGTTACGTGGAACGCCAGTACCTGGCAGTGCGAGTCCTAGATTTCAGTCCCAACAGTGTGCAATATCACGTTTGCCGTGCACAATTGGCCTGGATGCTTTTGTATGCTTTAAATAAATATAGGGGGTGACTGCTGAACGACGAGGACGTCCCACGGCAGAGTATTGAACGCTTTTAAAAACAGCAACAATAATAATAATAATAGCTGCGATGGCGTTCTTACAACGAGGCTTTGGAGTTATTATTATTTTTACTGTGATAAGCATTTGAGAAAACGGAGGCTGAATATGATTGCCAAAGGTAGATGCCATGTACGTCTTGTGCCTCTGGCTCTGACCAGGGAATTATATCCGATATAATTCCCTGCTCTGACTGACCTTGGAAGGAACAGCCAAGATCTGTAAGAAATGCAACTGGAACTGTGACCGAAGATGCCTTCTAAGACGATCTTCCCATGCCTAGATCGATCTAACAGGATCGATCTATCTCCAAAGGGTTTCTAGCTAAATTGCTTTCATCTTAAGCGGCTTAGATGTCTGGCACGCCTTCTGAAGCTGCTAAACGATAATTTATAACCCCCAAGGAGCTTCAGTAGGCGTGACAGACATTTAAGAGAACATTCCCAGAGACTATCGTACTAACTTTGGATCGAACCATCTCAGAGGGGATTTTCGCTAAATTGCAATAAACCTGGGCGGCTTAAGCCTCGGTCACAACCAGACGCACGAATTTCAGGATCGTACGTTCCCTGCGATTTTTGGGTGTTGCGGAGGCCGTAGAGGTCGTAGAGGTAGAGGAAAGTCTGTCTTACGAGTTGCAAGTGCCACATGAGATGTCCTTTCAGGCAAGGACGCTATAGCAAGGAGCGATGGTCGTGAAAATTGTACTCATTACTTGAGTTTGTCTTGCACACACTCACCACTTACGAAGGGAATGCAACGCACGGCGAAAGTAGTGCCCTTTTGCGTCAGTTTTGCTTCACACTTGCCTCTCACGTTTGTGGTGACGTACTGACGGTTTGTGGTGACGTACGTCAGTTTTGCTTCCTGTTCTCCTCTTCTTTCTTCTTCCTCCTCCCTTTTTTCTACTACATGTATGTAAGCTTTTTTCTCTTGCCTTTTGGAGGCATATTAGAAACTAATTTGAGCAAATATTTGAAAATATTGAAAGTTTTTGTACTCGTTACACAGTCGAAGTTCATTGTAAAGACACGAGCGTGCGTCGTGAGCACGCCTTTTATACACCAGGCGTGGGGGTGACGCACGTGCAACGCATTCCCGGTGTGCTCTCGACTTTGTTCGTTAGTTGTGAGGGCGTGCGCCTTAAGCCTAGGTCCCAACTGCGTTTTGGACGCACGGTTTTTAGGTTCCTTGCGTCCGGCTAGGACGTAGCTAGATCGCACGTAGCGGCTGTTGATCATGTAGACAAGTTTCTACGTGCTGTTTGCGTCCTCCAAAAGTCGCACGATGGACGTGCTCCTCATGCACGAACTCCCACGTTTTCCCCATTTTTTGGCTGTAGACCACACGCAGCAGCCCGTACGTTCGGTTGGGGCCTAGGCTTTACTTGATTTCTTCCCTGCGATCTAGCTACGTCCTAGACGGACGCAAGGAACCTAAAAACCGTGCGTCCAAAACGTAGTTGGGACCTAGGCTTTACTCAACACGCAAAGGGCACTTGCTCCTTCATCGCTTGCGACGTGCGTCTTGCACAACGAGCGCCTCTCTTGATAACTTCGTGCGAGGGGAGCAAGTTACGTTTGCAGCCTCGCTGTTCGCAGGCTATTCGTAGAATCTTTTGGACATGTCCTACATCCTCCGTACGTGCTTACGGGCTGTCTACGAACTCGAAATTTCGTAAGAAGGCCTTGCGTGGGACGTGAGATTCTGCGCAAAATTTGGACGCAAACAGCCCGTAAGAACCCGTACGGCCGGTTGTGACCGAGGCTTTAGATGTCTGTCGCGCCTGCTGAGGTTGATAGGGGATAATTCACTATCGTTTAAACCCTTTTTACACTGGACGGCGTCCTTTCTGCGTCCTTTGTGCGACCATGAAACTGGCCAGGACGCCGTCGGACGCTCAAAGAACGCACGGTGATCGTTACGGTCGCACAAAGAACGTTCAAGCATCGCCGAGGACGCCATGGACGCCGCGAAGTTTTGAGCATGTTCAAAACAATCGCAGAGAGAACGCGATGGAGGATGATCGCTCATTGGACGCAGAAAGGACGCACAAGCATCGCCGTGGTCGCAGAGAGGACGCTCAAGCACTGCCGCGGTCGTAGAAAGGAGGCACAAGTATCGGTTTGGTTGCAGAATGAAAAACTCGAAGATCGTCCAGTGTGCGGCACGTAGAACATTATTTTTTTCACTCTCAAACGGGGTCGTGCTGAGGTATTTTTCACCAAACAGGAATACTAAAGGCAACAGTGGTCTCATATCAGCTTTCGATTGTTTTTTCCCCTAAAATTTATGAAAAGATCCTTTTTTTGAGGTTATTATAAAACGAATATTTTGCCTTTTTTACAAGATGCATTAATTGTCAGAACTTTTTGCAAAATGCGTTATTTGAAAACGGATTCAAATATTCTATGTTGTGTCAGGCATACTTTCTCGTTTTTGGTGCCTGTCCATCCTTCTTATAAGGATAACAATGAGCATCTGGCTGATTATCAGTCCATACAGACCTTGCATCACTATAGTTTAAAGCGAATATTCCCATTTATCTGATTTGTGTGCTGGAAATGTTTTTATTGGATGACCTGTTTAGAACCGATGAAAAAATATGAGTTAGAATATAGAGAAGGACGCCCAAACAACGCTCATCGGTCAAGCAGGATGCAGAATGATCGTAGAATAGACGCCACTGATCGCCGATGAAGGTACAGAGAACGCAGCAAGAATGCTCAATGGTCGCTCAAACATCGCAATGGACGCCTTGGGTTGCACAGGGGACGTACAGTGGAGGCAGGCAGATCGCTCGTTGTTTTACAGGTAAAATCAAGATTCGGTCGTTCAAAGGACGCACAAGGGACGCAGAGGCCTTTACACTGAGACACGATTTAATTGCTTTGGCGACCATTGAGCGTCCTGACCACTTTTTTGAACGCAGAAGGGACGCAGAAATGACGCCGTCCAGTGCAAAGGGGCCCTTAGCAGCTTATAGTGGGCGTCCCAAACGTCTAAGCCGCTTGGGCTGAAAGCAATTTAGCGAGAGACCCCGTGGAGATGGACCGATCCTGTTAGATCGATCTAGGGATGGGAACCCAGTCTAAGGCTCTATTCCCATAGAATTTAGATCGATCTATCCCCGCGGGGAGTCTCACTAGATTACTTTCAGATAATCCGACTTAAATGTCCGTCCCGCCTACTACAAGCTGTAAGTGGGTAATTAACTTTCGTGTCCGCCCGGCTGATAGCTATTTAGCGTGAACCCCCAGGGAGTTAGGTCGATCTAAAGTAGGTCGATGTAATTTATGGAAATGGGGTGTAAGCTGCTGAAGTTGACAGCAATTTAGCGAGAATCCTCTTGGAGATAGATTGATGCAAAGTTCGCACGATAGGGGCTGGGAATGGTCCCTATATGATTGCCATCGGATGGGTTGGTCCAAGAAATGGGAGACAAAATAACAACTAGACATCAAGTTCATCAAGTAGAGGCTGATGTTAATCTACCCGGTAGATGTGATCCTCATATCTACGGTCGCAGTAGCCTACTACATGTAGTCGCAGTTCTAGTCACAGTTCTCAAAATATTTGAAAGGTTTAGTTGTATATCTCGGAATGAAAGACATGTACAAGACGATCCGACTTGGTGAAATGTGTTTCATTATTTCGTTTAAGTCACGAAGACAATGAGATTATGATATACGGTAGTTTGTAACTGTGACACAAGTAAAACTTGATAGAATTAAAATACATATGTCGATGAAACCAGACAAAATGGATAAGTTGGTTAACGAGCGGCCACATTCTGTAATATTGGTCGGTAGACGAAATCAATTTTATATTGTTATTTTTAAACATTTGAAGTTTAACTAGCATAGCAGCTATGTCAAATCCACATTGGGCGATTTAAGAGCATAAAACGCAAAATGTTTTTTTCTTTTTTTTTTTTTTGGGGGGGGGGGGATCAATTGTAAATTTTTCCAACATACCAAAAATAACTTTATGCTTTTTTATTTGAATAAAAAAAAGGCGCGAAAGAAATTGCTCATATCAGGGTAGGTCGCGCACCATCACTAAATCGTCACTATTGTTTTGCTTAAAATTATAACCGCAAGCACACTCCAACCCATATCGACTCTCAGCCCTTGCTCTGAGTCCCAACTGACACAATGAGATAAGTTTGTCTGTCTACAAATTAAAAAGTTATATGTTTTCTATTTTTCTTTTCCTGTGACTGTGTCACTTGTTAAGACGACAAAGATGAGCACTTTTGATTGAATTTATTAAACATACAGCAATATTTATAATTAATGCAGCCTTCTTTAATGATATTCCCAACCGTTGCAACTTCATTTTATGAAATCCTCTCACTGGTACGGTAGAACTATGACAGTTACTTCCACAATTCCGAATCCAAGATGTAATTAAGAACATACCCCTGAAACATAAAAGTAAATTCGTGAACTAGATCGAATAACTGTGTAATACAGAAAAAAGAAAAAATCTCTTTTAAAAACACTGTAAATAAAAAAACCACTTCATTGCAGCTACTAGAGCATTTCAATTGCATTTGATCAATTAGGATTCGACCTGTACAATGTAGAAGAAAAGAGGAAACCAAGTCAATGATTAAAATAATATAAGTTTTATAAACGCGCATCCAATCATTAAGTAACGTGATATTACACGCCGAGGTTTATTGCATTGAATTACAAATTGGCACCAAAATAGAATTGTATATAACAATGTATATATAGAAGCACCGTAGATACATGTAATTGCCGATTTCAATTCGGGATCTCTTTACCGAAAAAAAAAAACACGATTTGATATCGCGTACGGAGATCTTGGACCCATTATAATAGGTACAAGCAGAAATAAACTCCCTCTCTCCCCAGCTCCACCAGTTCAAGTTACCTAACTAGACCTGTCACTGTAGTCGTATGTTAACTTATTAGTCCGTTTTAACAGCGTAGAGGGAAATAATTAGCAAGAAATACTCCACCAAAAGGATTTTGATGGAGCTTGCGATACTTAACCCGAAATGTATAATGTCATTATATCAGTTAATTATTAATATTACACGTTTTTTATAACAGACAATCACGGACCCATCTCGTATTACTCGGAAAGGAAAAGATATAATTAAATAATAACTTTTCGTTTGTTCCATAGCATCATGTTGTAAAGTTGATTCTTCAGACTCCCAAATGTGTCCAATAAAAACGCATGTCTACAGTATGTCTTTTCAGCATTTTATCAAACTTTCACAATTTTTCCAGATCTATAACTTTGCTTTACCCATGATCACATCTCTACCTTTCATTGACCCTGTGTCTTATGCCATTCCATTAGTAGTTGTATGGAGTGGTAACATAAAATCAATTTTTGATGTAAGATTTTACTTTTCCGTAATACTTCATATCCATGAAGCACTGTGGTGCCCAGTTTATATACTTTGGCAGCTAAATCGTTTTACCAAGCACTGACACACCGACACGAGAAAGGTTGATCAAACAAGAAATAGGCTTGATTTATGGAAGATTTGATGACAAGGGCAATGTTCGCGACAAGTTCAAATTAGGATCACTCCTGATTTCCAATCACATAAATGTGACTTGATTATCCGGAGCACAATTCCTTTTACCGACACAGCAACAATGAATATAACAATACACGCCCTAGTCTAAACCCGATCTCCCTTTTCATTGTACAGTTTGGCTAAACTGAGCTACTCATTTCTTCATTGCACGCTTGTCAAAGCTAAACGTTAAAACCTAATTCCTCAAATGTTCGCAAAAGCTTTTTTTGCTTTCAATTTAAGACTTATCAACACGACGCCGTTATTACGCAAAAAAAGTATTGTTCGTTGAGGAAGAATTCGATACCCAATCGTCTGACGTTGACATCCGGCCGCCGCCCCTGCATATTTATCAACAAATATAAGATCACGCATTGTGTTCGCCTGAAAGAATACTACACATGAGAACACCCAATAAAGTTAGAATTCAGGACGTCACACTGCTAGGTCCAGGGTATTCAAAACTAAAGTATATCTGACTGGGCGATACAAGTGAAGGCTCAGCGTGTGAAGAGCCTGTTCGCGCACTTGGCTGGCTGTTTATAGATTGATCTCTAGATCACGGGACGAGGGATTTACAGATGGTTTTAGTCACTACAATATGTACGACTTGAATTAGCACTGATAATCACAGACAGCACTTGATACCAGTTGCAGTGGCAGTGATAACGTTGTATTTGGACGGCCTGATACAATAACATTGTTGAGAGGTGAGTTGGGCAGATTTGTTAACTTGACAAACTTCAGCAAAGAGGGAAAACTTGATTATAGACACAATATACTGACAGCAATTTCCTGTGATACTTAGTGATCTATAATGAATGGATCCATTCTATGCGCGGGGCCGGGCCACCCAATCCAGTAGGCTGCAAGCACAGGGTACATGTGTAAGTAAAACCATCACAGGACATGAGAAGATTTAAATCAAAATATGAGAAAGAGTGTTGTAGTAAAGGCATCTAGCTACACTGTAAATCAGATCGTCCCAGCAAAACAAAATATACGAAAGAGTGCAATAGTCGAACACATAGCTAAATTAGTTCGATTCCTGTCTGTCCCAGAAAAAGAATATTTGCAAAGCACGTGGAATTGTAGCTTATAAGTATCAATATTTAAGTATTAAAATTGATATTGTCACTAAATTTTCAAACAGTTCTATTATTTTTTTTATTGACAGGCTTGTCTTTTCGCTTTGTATTTGACATTAAATTGTGCCCTTTTTAATGAATTTTGGAGGGCTTTGTAACGTGAAATGCCCAATGGCAACATTTTAATATTAAAATATTAATTCCCAGGTGTGGCTAACTATTCTCAAACACAGTGGGCTAGATTTGGATACATTTAGTATTTCGTTATGTATGGTTTTTGTGACGCAAACATTTATCATATCTTAGTTTGATAACATACTGCTCTATTTTAGAATCATGCTAATGCTCGATAAAGATAAAGTTTATATCCGCTGCCAGTTAAGAATTAACACGTTTGAAGTCATTGTTACCCTGGTTATTTCTCAATGTTCTTTCATTCTTTTAAACAGTTTAGTTAACAGTTTAATTAAAATTCACGATAAGTTCCTAAAATTACATAACGTTTAAGTTAAAAGGGTGCGTTGGACCTTGCCATCTCTTTTTGCTACCCTGGATTTTCAAAAAAAAAAAAAAAAGTGCTCCTTGCACGCCTACACAATATATATAATGTGTATTGTGCTACCGTGTGTGATTCACTCCCAGTGAGTTTGATAATAACAAGTCTAAGTCAAAATTAGTCAATATTTTATAGTCACTAGATTAGATGTTTTCTAGATAGAATAATGAGAGGCATTCTGCTAATATACAAACAATGTGTCTGTGTCTGGATCTGTATTCCCATTGTTGCCAAATTTACTTATGTATGGTTTTATATATACTGGTTACTAATTTGTATCTATGCATTCTCTCCTGTTGATATAACGTGTGATATAACGCATTTCAACAATGACTAGCCACATGCATTTCTATATCATGCTGCTTTTAGTGGGACGGATTAGACAACGTTTATTTACCTTTTTATTTTTTTTTAGCAAAGCTTTCTTTTTTTTGTTTTTTTGCATCTCTGTGAAAACTTTAATGTAAGCGTTACCTCGTTGTTTGCTTATCATTATACAAGAAACGTATACACTAAATCGACTAATTTGAAAAAGTCACAATATATTGTACTGGTATACGAGTTAAGGAGTAGACGTTCTTTTCTTCCGTGTGAAAATATCGATTCGATTAAAAGCCATCAAAATGACAAATGGCTCATGTAAAAAACACACATTATGTGCAAACAAGCCTACTTTTAATGATAGCCCTGCGAGTGAAACTATTGATAACGATATACACAAAATAAGACGTTTACTTGTTATAAAAAGAGCTATCTACTCGAACCCTATATGCTGTCACGCGAACTGGTCAAGCTTAATCTTGATTCCAGAGTGGTCGAAATGCGACTCTTCACGCCAGGATCTTGATAGTGGACATGATCTACAACAAAAAAGGTGGCATGAATGATTAGTCACAGTATGTGTAGCACTGGACACTAACGCGACACGCACGAAGTATTTTAATATCATAAAGCTTTCCATCAACACGTGAACTTTTGCCATGTAATATTTAAGTAACATGACTCCCTATGTAAGCTGGTGGGAAACACATCCTTGAGGTCCAACAATGGCATGTTTGAAGAATCCACATAAAGCCCAAGACATAAAGTAAATATGAGGTGAAGTTATTTCATTCTTTTTGCTTTACGTCCTCTAGGGCGTGTGATATTTCTCCAGGACAGAGGTAGGTATAGAGGTCTCGATTTTCTTGACGACCTTCATTTCACGGACTTCTAACGCCATTGACAAGATGTCATTTTGTCTTGGTTTCACCGCTGTCACGTGCATTTTATTACTTAAAAGATCCTTTAATTCTCCTGTGTGGATCGGCATTTGCAATTGCAATTTTATGAAAGCTGCGTCACGTTTTTTCTTAATGATAAAGTTGGTACAGTCTGAGAAGATATCTTGCCTGTAAACAATCCCATAAACGCCACTGGCACGCCGGTACGCTGGTACACCGAAGAACGAATTTTGATCTTCTCTCACAAATATGTAATAGGAGAAAAGTCCTCAACATCGATGTACAAATTTGATGTTGACTATCAAATATTGTCTCAGCCCCAACTTTAAAGGGGATGCGAGTGGGCGAAATTTCGTTTTCCAAACAGTCGCAAGCCTGCAGGGACCTTCACTGGGTCATGTTTTACATGTACGTGCAAATCAGTGTGAAAGCTACAGTTATTTCAGGTTCAACTTTTACAAAATCTATCATTGCAACTTACAATTTACGAGTTTATTTCTTACTTGACTAGAATTGATCAAAATGAACATAAGTTGGCAAGATAACAGGAGTTTTCTCATCTGCTTGCGTACCACGATGCACTGTTCGTGCTGCAATGTGCTTTAATAATTTAAGTTCTGAAGTGTCAAGAAATCATTTGAAAACCATTGAACTTCGAGATGAGAAACATATGTCTTTGAACCAAAGTTGCTCTGTATTCATATCAAAAGAAGAGTAATTATGTGACGAGTTTGACAAAGGCATTCACTTTCTCCTTTCGATTGTCACTTGAAGTGCGCTCGAACTGATTCATTCAAATTCCTCAGTTTGAATACCGGGGTCCTTTACATGAAGTGCTGAACAAGCACTCGCAATCTCGATACCAATAACAAACGGATTTGGTGCAACGAGTTCGTTTCTTAAATGACAAATCATAACCGTGTTTAAATGCACTCGGACTAACCGAACAATTCATATAACATTTTTAAATATTATACTCATGTCTTTACCTCAGAATGAAATGAAACACTAGCACATCATTGATTTGCTTCATATGTATATCCTTTGTAAGGGTAAATATGTTTTGCGGATTAAATTAGATGTTTTGCTAAGTCCCTTTCTAGTCTGTGGTGCGTTTCTAGGTTTTACTGAAGTACAAACTAAGCGTCATATTCTGATATTTTCCAACACCAGGTGTATGATTTTAACACCCCTAGATAACTGAGAAATGAGAAAGACAGATATGAGAATTTCTTAAGAGAAAGTAAAGCATACACTGTTAAAACTCTATCTCCCTTCCTCCATAACTCCACCCTCACCCC
>NW_019774436.1:516208-570106 GCF_001039355.2 Lingula anatina
TCCCCCCCCCCCCCCCGCGCTCTTCATATAATAATGATAATAGCGCGCTGTTCACAATTATTATTACATATTAATCCTTAAATAATTAAGATTTATTTTAAACTCATAAAAAGAAATAAGAGCTAAATGAGGCATAACAAGGACCACAAGATACTTTAAGCAAAAAGCAGGGGCCTACTTTAATTTTTCTTGAAACTTACAAAAGAACTAACGTACATGTACTTGCCGTTGAAAGCGGTGTTTGTCTCATTGACTATGGTTCTATCATACATGTATTAATACTATTGTTCAGGCTAGGATCCTTTAAAAATCTGCAGACGAGTAACTTTCTGATTTTGTTTACTATCACTTGAGATACAGGTAGCCAATGTAGATCATGGAGAACTGGTGTGATGTGATGAAAATTGTGAGTTCTACCTAAGATCTAATAAACGGTATATTAGATCTTAGGTTCTACGAAGGAGACGTGCTGCTGAATTTAAAGACGTTTTACAAGTTGATACTTCAGGTACTCCAAACAAGAGGTTATTTTATTCATCGAGTCTAGAAGTCAAATTCATTCGCACAAGCCGCCATGGCTTTTTCATCACCGTGTTATCAAATTCGATACCATCCCTCTTCCTCCCCTTCAACTTGATAACCCTCAACGTCCCCAAACATACTGATTAAAAAAATCTACATCACGCTTTCAAAATTTAAACCCACGTTTTCCCGTCTATTCTATTTATATTATTTGTGTTGTCACGCTGCTTTTATCCTGTGGAGTATACCTGAAGCTTTATTGACAAACGTATGGATGACTTCACTGTCAGATTCAACTTGAATGCATTTAAGTAATATCGGAAGTGAGAGGAAATGAGTAATAAGCTTTGTTGGTTATAAGAGAAAAGGTTTTTCATTGCGTAACATGAGAAATCCTAGGAAGAAACTATCTGACACTTGGGGTGTGAACGGACGACTGTAGTCTGGGATATTCCTCACGAAATCGTTAATTCAAATTGAAATTGATCAGAGAAGCGTTGTATCTGAAATACTGTTTGCTGAAGGGATAATATGTGCGATTTAAGTCATAAAGTTACAGCTGGAGACGTGGAAAAAAATCACTCAGACGCAGTCAATTCAGATTCCCCTCCATTAAACCGAGGTTGTTTAAATACTGGATGTCCCATTACGGATTGCATGACAATCGCTAACCTTAATTTCAGGATTTTTCTGTCGATTAACGCTGCAAACAAAGCAGATTACACTGCCTAGTGACCATTCATCTTCTGTTTACTTACAGATAATGATGGAGCTCAATCCATTCCTCATATCTTCCTGTAAGTGAGCCAGCCATCAGTAGTGAACCGTAGTTCAAGAATAATTGTGTGAAAAGACGAAGGGTAACTGTGTGAAAAGACGAAGGATAGCTGTTTATTTTTTTAACGAAGGATAACCCGTGACACAGTTACAAGGATCTAAACATGATGTAGGTGCCAGTCAACTGCTGACATGTTTAAGTAACAAGGAAGATGAAATATGATATTGATATCCAATTTCAGTGTGTGCATTCAAAACCAGGATTTAGCCATTGGAGATAAGTGCTACACTTAGATAGCAGTTTTGGGATTAAGAGATCTGTGATTTTATTTAGATTTGATACAGCGAGAGTATACTTCGACAAAGTCCATCGGGAAATGTATCAATCAAAACAAAAACTCCTTTACTGGAAGATGTTAGCCCTGGAACTTGGATGTATTTTCGTTTTGTTCCAAACTGGGATTCGGAGGGTTGAAGGAGCCGCCTTCGTGCCGCCGACTCAGCCTACAGGGCCCTGCACAATAGTAGGGGAGGGTTCTGCCACGGTCATCGCAGATTGCCAGGCAAAAAATATAATTGATCTCCGTGATATTCTGGTAGGAGACGTTCCCTTGATACCAAGAGAAACGAATATACTGTAAGTAACATGCATATACATGTATAACTGACAGCGATTCGTTCTCAGCCACAATCAACCTTAGCTGATTTTTTATGTTTCCTAAAACTTGGCAATCGACTAGAGGGTCCAATGACTGCCCCTATCGACTCTGAGTATTTAAATATATTAAATTTTATTTTGATATAAAAGGAGAAGAATGTTAATGTGTATGTCTTTTTTCCTTGCCTCAGATTACTTAGTTACAACAAGTTTACCGAAGTGCCAGCAGGAATATTTCGAAATCTCACGAATCTAAGATCACTGTAAGTATATCCTTTTTTAGCACAAAAACTTCTGAAGTCTACTGCAAAATTATTGTATCGTTTATACTTTAATTTTGTATACTATATCTTAGAGTCCCTTAATATCAAAAGGTAGTGGGTATAAATGGAATGTGACTGAAAATGACTGTCAGATCCTTCATAGTTTAAAATCACTTCAAAGAAAGCACTCTGCGTTTTACGACGTTCTTCTTCAAGGTACACCCTTACTGTTTTAGTGCAGAGATGTACTGGTACGTTTCAGATTCTGTATGTTTCTGAAGGGAGGCGACGTTCAAGCCAATTTTGGAATGCGTTATGAAGGGTGGGGGGTTTCATTAGGACATAGAAATTTCAAGCGAGGGTGGAATAATTTAATACCAAATTTTTAGAGTCTTAGAATTTTAACTAACATCTTCGTTGTTGCCAGTATCAATTATGAACGTTTGTTTTCATAAAACTATGATATTCATGTTGGGAAGTCTGTGTGGGAGAAAAAAAACAACATTCTGGGATAACAATCTAATATAATGGTCGCAATAAAGTCCGTGTGAACAGTGATGAAAAGGACTTGACATTGATAGTATGGATGATATTGGACATGCTATCTTACACTGTAAGGGTGTTATTACGAGTACAGATTGTTAAGACTAAAAATACATTTTAACTTACTGGACGGACATTTTAAAATATGCGCAGGATATCCATTTAACATCAAAAATAAAATATATTTAAGGCTCGACTGTCATCACTATTTATATGCTTCTACTTGTATTGACAAAACATTCACTGATAACTTTGCTGTTTTCAGTTACATGCAGTTGAACAATCCTCCAATAGAGTGGATCGAAGAGAGAGCATTCGAAGGATTACACAGATTAGTTACTCTGTAAGGCTAATAGACTTTATTCTAAACTTTGTTTTTAACTGCCGTTGTGGAGGCGCTCCATATACAACTGAAATGAAATGAGACACATCTTAAAACACGATTTTCTTTTCTTACTTTTTACCTTAGCCTACTTACAAGGAAAAAACAAACAATCAAAGAAGTCCAGGACATTTATATATAAGGGCGTTATTTTTGAAAAGCTATAAATGAAATTAATTACAACAGCTCAATAAGGAAATTGTTCAAGCTTTTTGCCTTTTGTTTAATTTTCAGGTCAATCCATTCCAATGTAGTGGAAAAAATCCACCGAGACACATTTTACGGTCTATCGGCAGTGGCCAATTTGTAAGTAAGGTTAAATAATATATGTACACGGTAAATTTTCATGTATTTGCTAATGATATGTCAAGTACTTCAGACTATTAAATAGGTAATATATTGCAACTGTAACTATAATGACTCCAACGAGTATAAATATCTGCAGTGTTGTTGCAATGTATGTGCGTACTCTTGTTAGAACATGAAATCTTTGGTTATATATCTAACTGTTTTTTTCCCTAGGACATTAAATCCTATCCAATCGTTTGCTCCGGATGCATTTATCCACACCCCAAGATTAACAAATCTGTAAGTAATTCATTTATTCGTGGACAGTATACAGGCCTTAATTGTTATTCTCCATGTTCATACACGTACATGTACATGTACATGTTCAAATGACAACAAAAAAAGTAAAATTTAATTGTGCTTAAGATGAAAGGAAAGCATGTATTACCATGAACCAAGGAGTTATAACTCCTTGCATGAACAGACTCAAACCATCAACTGCAGACAACTGGTGGAAAATCTACCGTGCAATGACTCGGCCTAATTATTTTAAAATGAAATCGAAAGCGAGTTAGTTTGTATCGGTTGCAATTTGTGTTCATTTTGACATGTCTGACCAGTGAGCTTTACCAGTGCGGTCCAAAAAGCAGCCTTTAAAAGAACGATATAATTTGCGTATAAAACACTAAACAGACTCAATAAGAAAGGCAGGAACAAGATGCAGGTTAAAGATAGGGTTAATTTTGTACACTTGACTTTTGAAGGGCTTCTTATTCGCTGAAGTGCAAAAATATGAAAGCAAAAAGGAGCATCAACATTGGTGCCTAGGTCTAGATAATATATAGATTACCCCTGTTGGTGCCTGTACATCTAGTACATTTAGATGTACTTAACAGTAGTTTGTAGTATGCAGCAATCCTTAATACACGTGGGTCTTTGACTTCTGTTTGTTTTATTTGTCAACTTTTATCAATGTCTCTGCTAGTGACATAAATTAGTTTTATTATTGACTTTCTTTTCTTTTTTTTTATGTTCACCCCTGAAATTTCCTCAGATCTCAATATGTGAATACACTTGGACCAAGGAATTGTACCTTCTTGGTTGAACTTAGTGACTTGTCTTGAGAAATCGGTGGCTTGAGAAACCATGTGCTCTTTATTCTGTCTGTACTAGTACTAACTCCAGTGCATAATTGATGATGTAAAATCTACATATAATATATATATAAGATACTGGGTATATGACACACAACGTGTAAAGTCTTATTACTACATTACACTAAGTTGAAGTTTAATTTTCTTGTAAAAAGATAAAATCCATTAACTAAATGCCAGACTAGTTTATTTAAATAATAGACATTGATCAAAGTCACCACATGGCTGAGCAAAGAAGAAAAAAAAAAAAATTAAAGTCTAAGATGGGAGGTGGGAGAGGAGGCATATTCTAGTACTGGTGGTGTAGTACATGTTAGTACCAGCATTGGTATATGGTATATGTCTAATTAATGGGTTTTCTTCCTGTTCCCTTAGCCAAATCCTGGACCTGCCATTGCCTTATGATATACATCGATTTACATACAGTTCAATTAATGAATCAATTATACTTAATTACAGAGATCTGACCATGAGCTGCACACTTCCATCAGTTGGTGTGTACAAATTCCTCCTACAGAGACCTTCTCAAGTGCATATTATAGGCAGCATTCAGTGCACACAAGGGGGAAATCTAAGGCAGGCTCTCCAAGCATTAGGAGTTGACCCAGGTTTGAGGGCTGTTTGTTTGTCTGAAATTTTGGTAATGGAACACATGGATTTTGTGTGCTATAAAAGCAGACCTGTATGCAGGCCTGTAACTGGAGCGAGGGGAGTGAAATTTTTGTGGGAAAAGATACACTTTTACAGAAAAAGAACTCCCCCCCTTTGAAATTTCTGGCTATATGGGTATTGACAAAGCCCATGTGATTATATGCACCTCCTAAAACATTCTACTTATATCAAAATCACAGCTTTGTGAGCATTTACTTTTGTGTCCCATCATAACGTTTGTTGTATAGTGGTTATTGCGACTAGTGCACATTGCAGAGAAGAAACACAACACTTTTAAAATGTTCAATCATTAGCTAAAGATAGCTTTTTTTTGGATAATGCCCTATACATGACACTTTTTGTTGCAGTTGCGGTTGTACCAGATAGTATATTGTTATTCTCAGGAGAATGACATTGCAACTGCAAAGAAAGTTCAGTTGTGTTTTTAAAAATTTTCAGACCTGCCAGCCAGTAACATGTGCTACACTTGCACTAATGTTGATGATTACCGAGACTGTGAACAGCCCCAAAGTTGCAGGACAGGATTTGTAAGTATTTACCTATTTAGATATACTGTCAACCTGAACATTGCTGTACAGTTTTCAGGTAATCTATGGGATGGCTATATTGCTATATTCTTCAGTATTGCTTAATAACCATCTTTGTATGTATATTTATATATATATATAATGTAATTTAATCCATTTTCAAATTAATAATTAAATATATGGTAGCATGATGGTTTCAAATTCTCTCTGATGGTAATTATTGTAACATATTTAATGCAAGGTTTATATGAATGGAATTTTTGCAAAATGCCAAAAATAATTTTAAGTTAAAAAGAATTAAGAAACCTTTTTACTATGAATTATTGGGCCAGGCACAGTAAAATGGTATATGCAGTAATGCTTTTGTGACCCTTGCTTTTGAGATGTTGGATAGACTCCTAGCACTATACATAGTACATGTAAAGGTGTATGTGCACCTTATTATTTCAGAATTCTTGTGGAAGTTTTTTTAATCAAACGAAAAGTGGTCTTAGAATTACCAAGGGATGCATGAATTTGGATGCATGTATGAACCGGACAGCAAGAATGAATCCAGCCAGGTGCTATGAAGAGAATTCCACCTTTGCCTGTTCCACCTGCTGTCTTGGAGATAACTGTAATAGTTTAGGACAGTCTAATAGAACAGGCATGTATCAAACATTATGGTCTTGTAAGCCCGTTGTATCCATTTATTTTTATTTACTTATTTGGAGGGTGGATGCTGACACAATAGATTTTTACTGTATTTTCATTTATTAAATCCAAAGTCATAGTTTGTTATGAAATCGTTGACACATTTGCCAAAGAAAGTTTTATTTTTTTTCAAGATTTTCTTAGGATTAATACAATCAAAGTAGAATAGTCATTTAGACTCCATAAACAGTAAAAAGGGACAAAAAATATAAAAAAAGTTTTGCCTAAAAGTAACGGTACATTACATGTAGTTTTGCTGGCCATATAGATTGTCTGTATTTCCTAACTGGAAAGATGGGGGAAGGGAGTGGACAAACCATTTTTTCCAGATATTTAGAAAATATCTAAATATTTTTGAGAGTTGAGAGTAGGCCACACCTGATTCAGGAATGGCTTGTTACAAGGTTGCATTCTCAAACCACTCTTTACAACTTAACTGTACAATGCAAAGGGTTCCAAGACTGACAGTGTAGAGTAAGTTCTTTTTGTTTTATTTTTCTTTGATGATTGTTACAGAACAGTCTGTACATTTGGTCAGGTGTGGGAGTCTAGTCTTGGTGCTAGAGCAGGAGCTGGAGCTGTTTTAACAGCTAAGATATATTAAAACAATTCTTGTTTTGATTTTCAGAGGTACAGCGCAATTTTAACATACTGTTTACCCATGACATCTCTCCATCCTCACCAGCATACCAGACTCTTTGGCCTATATTCCACACCAAGGTATGTAGTGCAAATTAGAATTTTGTTGAGGTAACCTTTTTCAAAAGATACTGGTATCTGTAATTTCTGTGACTTGCAAGTCTGTTGTTTCACAAGCTTATAACATTGCAGATTTTTTTTTAATGAGAAAGAAATTGTTTTTCAGTTAGAGAAAGTTTTGCATGAAGTAATACCTGGAAGACATGAAATTGAAATTGTATCCATAAAACCAAGGTAGGTTATTTTTTATTTCATGTATCTGTACATGCACAAAAATGGTCTGATTATAAATGCAGTCAGAGAAAAATGAGGGTAAACTACAGAATGAATTGGTAATTATTTTTTGAAATTTTTTCTTGTTTTGGTGCAATATTTTGGAAAGGACTTACTATTGCTATGAGTTAATGGAAATAAGGGCATGTGTGGACAAAAACTCCATTAAGACATTGCTGAATGAAGCAATAAACCTAACCTATCTATTAGTTTGATAATTAAAGGTGCTGTAGAATGTTTTATAACTGCACTGTATTTATATATGAATCTGTCTTACATGTATTTGATATTTTGCATCAATTTATTTTTAATTACAGTCCAGTAAGTACTTTCAGTGGTGTGGTTTCTAATGTCACTATCCGCAGCTTTATCGACAGTTCTTTAAATGTTTCTGTCACAAGAGGAAATATCAGCAGAGAAATCAACAGAGCAGTACAAAACAATGAATTGGTTGATGTTGCTTTGAGTGGACTGCGGCATTTTCCAGAGCTTGTGTGGGGTAAATTACATCAAATTATTCATTGATTAACATTTCTTTAGCTGTATAAAAATAAAATGTACCATAAAATTTCCTATTTGATGAAATATTGCTGAAAAATGATGATGAACTTAATAATTTCAATTAAAACACTTTTAAAATAAATTTCTAATTTTTTTTCAGGTTTGTGTTTACATACTGTTGACAATAGCAGCCATGGTGTTTATCAGTGGAGACGAAGATGGACCAACGCAACAATTGTGACAAGATCTTTTTATTTGCCCTGTGTGCACCATCTTAGAAATCCTAATACCACTGCTGTTAAACAGTGGTAAGTGCATGTCGTTATATAAATGTCATCTGTTTTAAACACTGCACCAAAATTTGAAAAAGGCTGATCCTAAGTATTTATTTGAAAAGTACAGTATGCTATAAATGTACGTATATGTGGAGGAGGGCTTCACTTGGAGACAGGATGAGAGCTAATTTTCAAGATGCTGTATGATATGTGATTGGTCAGCTTTTAAATTGCGTTTTCAATATTTCAACTCTTCTGTCTGTGTCTGTCCCCAACTTTGTCTTATTTCGGATTATATTTGTTTTTTCAGTACAATGGATGTGTCGTCAGGTATTGTATACTGGTTGCCAACAAATTTTGAGAACTGCACGACAAAGACCACTGAAGGACTCCATAATTTAAATGCCACAAAAATTAACAGAAGTAAGTTCCTTTTTACTTTTTTTCTGCCCATCAAAAGATTTAAGCATAGTTTTAAGTACATACTTGGATAATAATGATTTCATTGAGTAGTCATCCTTTCCTCATAGTTTTTTAATAGTAAATTAATGTAAATGGTTCTTTTCCTATATAAAGTTTTCAGATACAGAAATGCTTTACTGGAAGGATTCATTGATACTTATACAAAGACAAATATGTATTTTTTGTAGATAATGTTCAGCAAGTATCACAAGTCCTGAGTAATGTAACATCCAACTCTGAAGAATTATCAGGCACTGATGTTGAAATTGCCACAGATGTTTTGGACAGCATTTTGACATTAAATTCAACAGAGGTGGCACGTGTGGCAAAAGATGTTGTCCTAACACAGAGTAACTTGCTGGGGAGTGGTCAGAACTCTTTGCTACAGTCAGAAACAAACACCCAGTCAGTGAACAGGTAAAACTGATATCATTAATTTTACAGATATGAGCCAGTAGTTTGCCATTGAAGAGACAGTACACATACATTAATAGTTTTCTTAATTAAAACTATTTTTTGTATTATTCCAATTGTCAATTCATTTTTGATTTATTATATATGCATTTTAACCCTCCTATTAAGTGCACTGTATATTTTTCCCATTCGAATTAGGCTATGGTAGATTATCTTTAATAAGTCTTTTGTCAATGTTGCAGGATACTACGGGGTATTGATACTTTTGCTGAAAGAGTTGATATTGAGGGAACAAATCTGACCATTGTGGCCCCAAATTTAGCAGTGTCAGTTGTCTCAGCAAATGCAGCAGACCCAGAATTCAGTGGTTTAGGATTTGATAGTGTGTCTGATGAAAGACATGATGTTCCTCATGAGGACACTGTAAGTGAGACTGAGATGTAGAAATGTAATGATGATAATTGGTGACAATTGGCAGGGGGGCAGTTACTACGTGTAGTACATTATGGAACAGCCACTGATAAAAGGTGCTCCATGGCAATACATAAATTAAGCCCATATATAAAAATATATGGAAACTTGATCTATTCAGAACCAAGGCCTAATGTAATTGTTATTGTTTTTAACTTGAAACTTATAAGGGCTACTGTCTCTTTGTTAGCTAAATAAGGATTAAATTTTCCAATTAAACACATCATTTAATTTAATTGTGACAATGTTTTAATAATAATAATAATAATATTTATTTCTTAAAACCGCACTACACTACCGTCTCAGTGCTGTTTACAGGTAAAATTATCAGGATTACAACTAAATATATAGATAATAAAAGCTAAGGTAAAAAACAATTAAAATAATTTTTAGAAAATATTTTTATGTCATCTAGGTTAGACTTGTGGGGTCTGAGAATGAACCCGTCCCAGATGTGGCTGATGTTGGCATACGTCTGCCAAGGACATTATTCAAAGGACTAAATACCACACAGCCAGCCAGTGCTTCCAGAGTCCACTTTGTGGTCTACCAACAGAATACTTTTTTCAAGGTACCTTATTATTATTATTTTTACTTCCACAAAGGAAGAAAATGTTTTTGTGTTTCTTGATTAGTTATAATTTAAAAAACACCTTTTGAGATAATTTTCAGGAGGAGAGGTCAGAAATGTGCTAACTCATGTATCTAATCGATCAAAGTTTAGTAGAGATCCATCAATTAATTAAAAGTAATGAGGATAAGGCTGCCTTGGTCCTGGCTATGTGAAATACACTCTCTGTTGTCCTTGTATTCCAGGTACTGGCCTCTCTCAGTGACAGTCCTGGCTCTGTGAAGACCAACACCAGTGTTTACCCATATGTGGACATTAATGGTCATATCATTGCGGGCAGTGTGGTTGGTCTGACCATCCAGAAGCTTGCTGACCCAGTCACTATATCATTCAGACATCTGGAGAGAGAAAATGAAGTAAGAATAATTTATGTTTTTGGATAAAGAAAAAAGTGTTTCCTTGTAAAGATTTTCTTGACTTTTTGTCATTCATTCTATAACTTTGAATGATATTTAGAATGGGACAGGTTCATGTACTGTGCAAATTATTTTGTATTGGAAGTTTATTAGGTAGATATATTTATCAATATTTGAAATGTAATAAATATACACTTTGACTTCCAGTAAGCATAGTTCTTGATTTGATCACTGTGAGAGATATTTTATCATTTTATTTAATATTTTTACATGGTGCTTGTAAGGATTTTTCTTCATATGTGTCACAAACCCAGTGACATATCTTGAATTAAAGCTTTATACAAAAGGAGGTTCCTCAACAAAAGCCATTTCATCCATTCCATTCCAGACTGTCAAAAACTCCCAGTGTGTATTCTGGGACTTCTCTGCCAACAGTGGTCAAGGAGGATGGTCAGGGCGTGGCTGTAGACTGGCAGGTGACCAGCCGGGAAACAGGACGGTCTGCCAGTGTGACCATCTCACTAATTTTGCTTTGCTGGTGGTAAGTGCCAGTGAACTCTCACCCCAGTTTGAATCCAGTATGACAATTGCTTCAGTCAGTTGCCATGCAGGATGTGGTCAAGTTGAGTCCAATTTTCTTTTGACAAGTCAGCAAAAAGATATTAAAGGGATAATAACTCTTCATATGATATCTATATTTCACAATAAAAACATTGTGAACAACTCATAGAAATATAATATATTCTGTTTTACCACAAAAACGGCAGTTACAGCTATTATTCTGATATGTGAGCTTGTCTTCAGACCACGTGACCTCCATTGATAGCTATACTCTGTTATAATCTCTTAAGAGATTTTAACAAAAAACCAAACTTTTTAGAAAAAAACCAGGGACTAACTTTGAATGTAAAAATGGATTCATTAACCATTGGTTAGTATGGGAAAATTGTTGTTTACTCCAGGAAAATTAATTTTTTGGCCAAAACGAAGAGTTATTATCCCTTTAATTTTTAAGGTTTTGAACAAAAGTTTAATAGTAGTTTATCATATTATTATCTAGTCATAGATTCAGATCATGGGACATGTCACATGTGTGTCATGTCAGAGAAGATTGTTTTGTGCTGACACCATGTATAGGCTACAGTGAAAAAAATATATACATGTAAATATGTACATTGCAGGATGTTTATGGCACAGGTTCAGGAATTGATGAGTTGAACAGAAGAATTCTGATGATTGTCACCTATGTGGGCTGTGGTCTCAGTATTTTGGGTCTGTTGTTGACAATCATCTCCTACCTGGCATACAGGTAATAGTTTTGTGTTTTATCATTATTGCCAGTACAGATTATTCTTAATTTGTATTTTTGAATGCAGAACCAAAGATATGGATACCAGACTTGCAAATAATACACAATGCAAGTTGAGCAATGATCAATCAGATGTTTATGTTAGTAATAAAGTTTTTCTTCTCATTCTGCGATATTTCATTAAAAAGAGGACAGGTTGTGTTTATACCGTCATTATATCTAGGGAAGTTTCTAGGGACAAAATTTTTATAAATTTAAATACAAAACTGGAAAAGTCATATTTTCATTAATACCCTCAAATAGACATGTTTAAGTTTCATACTATAAGTTCCTTAATTTATGCATCCCTGTGTTTCTATCAGTTTTAATTTAATCAAATTCTTTTTAAAATAGATTTCCCTGTATGATAAGCAAGTAAGTCATGTTAGATTCCCATTCACAGCAGGCAATGAGTTAACCAAAATGATTTATTCTCAATTTTATCAATAGAATCAAGTAATTGAGTGTTAATAGTTCTGTGTACATGACAAATACTGTATCAAAAAAAAAAAAAAAAAAAAAAAAAAAAACTTCAAAAATGACAATACTGGGTATATCTTAATTGCAATATGAACTTCTGACAAAACTTCACTGCAGGTCTAGTGTCAAGAGAACTTATGTGTGTCCTTTGCTGTCACCGGATAATTAGATTATACCTGTTTATTTTAATGAACATTGATCTGAGCTAAAGAAGTCCTGAATGTAACACCCAGTAAGCACAACCTTAAACAATGAACTAATCAAGTTTGCTATGTATGCAAATGCTTAAGTTGAATTTGAATGTGGCTTTATAGATATCATTAGTTGATTTCACACTTCATGAGAAACTTAATCAATTGAAAAAGATAATAACACTCATGATGCATGTTAATATTATACATGTATGTTTTATCCTGCCATACCTTAGCCACAATTACATGCTTTAAGATTTATTGAATTATAATATATATATATATATATATATATATATATATATATATATATATATATATATTTATATATATATATTAAATTGGTTTATGTATGTATGTATGCTTTCTGTCTCCAACCCAGTTTATTTCTTTCCCCAACAAATCTAGAAAGCAACTTATACATAAAAAGACAATTTATGCTCTACATTTTGTTTAAAATAAATTGCCTGTTTGTCTGGTAACCTATTCATTTCAACATACAACTTTTCCCAGAAGTGGCAGCTAAATTATAAGACTTATTTTTTTTTACTAGGTGATATGTGGTCTCATATTTAACTGCTAATATTGATTCCATTGTTCTATGAACTTAACACTGATAAAATAATATTGTGGAATCATTTGTTGACTCTAATAAATGTTTTGATCTGAAAAGCACTGTAATTAATCAATGTGGTATTCATATAGTAGTTTATGATAATGTCTGCATGTGCCAGATTTATTTTAAAAATCATTTGATTTCAAAAGTCTTCTTTGCAGAGTTTTATATGACTTACATTTTTAGGAAATAGTGGAAAGACCAGTTACGGGAATTTGATCTAGCTATGCTTGTTCAGCTGGGCCTCCTTTCTGCATGAAGTTGTATATAATTTGTTACATTTTCTAGGAAGTTGCGCAAAGACACTCCTTCCAAGATCTTGATCCAGTTGTGTTTTGCTTTGCTGGGTTTAAATATTGTTTATGTAGCTGGAACACAAAACCTGAGCAATGTTATTGCATGCAAGGTATAGCATGGCTTTATTTGTTATTGTTTTATTGTTTTTTATTGTCACAACAGTTCCAAATACATTTTTGTTTATTATTCACATTAAATTCCAAAACTGTAATATGAATTTTTCCAATGCAAGCTTACACTTGTCTTACTGTATTTTTTCTTTTTATACTGCATGTTTAGCCAATTTAAGACAAAAGTACCTATTAAATTTACTTATTTGCATTTACTGAACTTAGATATAGGGATTCAGGATATATTTCTAGCAGTGAGATTTCATTGGGGGCCATAAAGGAAAGGGTATGGGTAAAAGATGTGCTTAACCTCCCTTTTCCACTTCATAAAAAATAATGATATTGACAGTAGTGATAGCAATGTGAATAATAATACTGATAGGGTAGCTGATACCAGGAGGGACTATGAATCCCCATCTATCTGAAACTACCCTTTCTAAATTGTGTATTTATTCTTTATTTGCCAGACTGTTGCCATATTGCTCCACTACTTCTTGCTGGCAACTCTGATGTGGATGTTGATAGAAGCTTTCTACATGTACTTGGCTCTGGTGAAAGTTTTCCAGACTTACTACAGGAAGCTTCTGCTCAAGTTTGCCATAGTTGGCTGGGGTAAATAGTGTCACTACTTTATCTATACAGAATGTTTGATGTATATTGCATGTAAAAAGCTATTCACCATGATATTTAAAGCCTCCCAGAGACAGGACATTTTTTTAAATTTTATTTATTGTGTTACATTATGTTTTCTTTTGTGTTTCGGTGTATTTTGTATCTCTTTTAATTTTTTTTTAGTTTGACCCTTATTTTAGATTAATTCTCAACATATTATATTTTTACTTTGAAATTTGTCATCTTAGATTAAAGTACATATTGTATATCTTGAATGAACACAAGCAAAAAGTTTATCACTTATGAGACTACTTTTTCACACTATATCAACAAAAAGTAAATATACATGCAACACAGATATATATTATTTTATGCTTTAGGTGCACCACTGGTGATAGTTGGAATCACACTGGCCATCAATGTTGACAATTATAACTATTACGCTGGATATGAAGAAGCCTTGTGAGTACTATTGCTTTAAAGTATTTGTGTAAATAATTAATATATAGAAAAACACTTAGAGTGGCAGAAAATCTTGGGCAGAATATGAATAGTGGTAGCTGGATCTCACATCAGCAAATGATGACACATTCTTAATCATTTTTAAAAGATATTGTCAGTACCCATTAGCCTTTTGACACCAGCAGGCAAGATGCAAAGCTGAAAATACGCAAAAGTCTCAATTTAAACATGTTTATAGTGACCTTTATGAATGCTTAGGATTGATCCAGTGATTTCTGTCAGTCTGACCTTGGCCTCACAAGTAGATACTATATTATACTTTCAAAGAGATGAATTGTCAACTTGAAATCTTTTTCAGCTGCTGGCTTACAGTTGTACCGATGTATGTGACAGTGATCACCCCGGTGGCTGTGACAGTTCTCCTCAATTTTGTGGCGTTTGGGTTAGTTTTCCATCAGATTCGGAGCCATGTCCAGCAGAAAAAGATCACCAAGACCCAGAAGGCATCCTCGGTGTCACAAGTCCGAGGAGCCCTGAGCATCATGGTCTTGTTGGGGCTGACCTGGGTTTTTGCCTTCTTTACCTTCAGTGCAAGGTTCATAGTATTCCACTATTTGTTTGCCATCTTCAACTCCTTGCAAGGACTCTTTGTATTCATATTCCACTGCTTCTTGAAACATGATGTCCGTATGATGTGGATGAGAAGTTTGCCTTGCTGTCCAAAACCCAAAGACAGCTCCACATTCAATTCTTCTACTGGAGGTAAGAGAAAATTTCAAATTAATTCTAAAGCACTGGGATGTTTGATTCATGATGGCTAATTAAAGAGCCTGGCCTAAAGTACAAAGTGTGCTCTGCAAATTACTGGGTAGATTTGTAGCAGTACTAGCATAAGGAGTGCAGTTAAAAAGTGAATAAGGACATTTACTACACAATATACAACATGAGGCTTGGAATCCAGATATAAGTTTTGTCATATTGATTTTGAACACAAGGCTCATTTAAACTATAACTCTGTTTTTGAAAAACACCATTAGTCTTTTTGAAAGATATCGGCCATCAGGGTGGCCTCGATTTTTAAACACAAAATAATGCTTTCATACTAGTATTTCAGAGGCTGACTTACCCTTTGCAGGCTAAGAAAATAACTCAATTTTGTATCACTTTTTTTAAATTGACAATGTGCATTCATGATTATACATATATAATATATATCCTCTCAGTTGCCTTGGGAAAACTTGGCAGTCGTGTGCATCCTGCCAGGGCTAGACTCCCTGGAGCCAGGAAGGGTAGGTGGTGTGCAACTTGTGGACAAACTAATTTATTTATTCCCAACTAATTACTTTATATTTGCTTCAGTCATGCACCCTAATGGGAATCCCACTAAATGAGAATAACCAAAATAACTTTTTTATTTTTAGATTATGAAGATCTACAGGAAAACTCCTATTTGGATGTTTTAACTGTACATGTTATATTATTTCAGGCTGTATTTGTGTTATCATGATATCCCATATACCCTAGCCTTGGTGTTTTGCAAATGCAAAATCTATTTTTTCTCTCGCAACACTTATACATCATTTTCCGTTAAAAACCTTTCCCAGTGTTTTACTGTTAATTACATGAGTTTCATTGTTTTCCTTCACACCATTTTTTAAGTTAGGATATCCTTATTTTTATTTCTTTTTTGTTTTGTATTTTTAGTTTCAAACTCATCTAAAATGACCACAAGTAGTAGTATTAACAGCCTTGGTCAATTGGCAATGGAAGAAAAAAATGTTAAGGTCCCACTTAACAATGCTTATGAAACTAGTGAGTGAAGCCTTTCTTGTTTTTTAGTTCAGTGTTACTTGGTTGTTTTTTTATTGTTAATTTTTATTTTATTTGAATTCAATTTACTATTATAAGGTTGTATAGAGTTGTTCTTTTGAATTATTCATCATTTTTTTCAGTAGAAATACATTGTTGTCATTATCTAAGTAATTTTTATCTAAGTAATTTTTAGTTACTAGTTAATGTTAAACAATTTCATGGTGCATTATGTAATAATCTCAATGTGCCCAATTTAACATCTTAAACACCTGATCATAACATTAAATGTGATAGCCATTAAAATCCTCTCCTCAAATAGAAAACTAAAATAAAAAGGAAAATATTTGCAAATTCATTGTAGATCTTGTAGCTAGTTGTAGATCTTGACAGCAAATTAATTGATATCCAGGATCAACCCAAACCACTGCTATATCATTTTGGCCTTTTTGCAGTTTCACCAGTTCCTGATTACCATAATATTTTGGTACTCCATGGTTTAGTACTCTAATGGGTCATTTTGAATTATCATTTTGATTTTACAGTCAATTATTTTAAGTAAAATCTAAAAATCTCATTGGGTTTAAAATAAATAAAAGTGGCCTTAACTGTCCAAATATCATCTGGTATTGTAATATTGTGTAATTGTTTGATTTCATTAATTGAAAATCACATTACTAAAGGAAATATAAAAGTGATACATTTATCTAGTGTTTTTATACATACAAGCTAAGGTACTCTTATAGTTTTGTATGTGTATCACTCTCCTATATTCTTTAGCATTATGATTTTTTTTTTTTTGCTTATTGGGCTTTTTATATTTTATTGTTAGCTTTTTTGTTAAAATTTCTCATTGGTACATGTATTTGGCTACCCTCCCCACCAGCTTTTATTGTCTTGTTAAAATAGAATAATTTTGCTGTCAAATGTTTTTATTCAAATTGTTATAATGTGGAACACATTTTTCATTATAGTTATATATAGTATATTCTTTCCTTTTAGTCCCAAGCAAGGGTAAAGTATATGAGAAGAAATATGGTCCTGATCCAACTATCATCAAAAATGCAGGCATTAATAACAAGGGATTTTATTAACTAAGGTGAACAATTACTTAAAATTGCAAACAGAACTGATATTAATGGAATTGGAGCAGTAAATACTACCAATTCTGTCTGTACTGTGCAACACTGAAGAACCAATTCTGAAGGATTAGTTTCTAAGGACAATACTCCTTGTTTATACATTATTTATTATTTACCAGTCATGTTTAACTTGCATTGTAAGCTGCTTTTTTGCTGAGATCAACAATGTAATGAACAAAACATTGTTAAGATGCATATATACAAAATGGTAATTAATGAGTTACCATTGTTGTTTATTTAACACACGTAACAAACATGACTGTTTGACATGTAATGAGACTAAGGAGGATTTCTCTGTTTAATTTGAAATTACAATTTGAATTTGCTCTCTATATTACCATGTCATATTGAATTGTTTCTGTTACAATAATACTATAAAACAATATACAAGTTTTAAAATAAGAGGTAAGAAGTTAAGAGTCACTCCATTCTTGTCAGCAAAAAACATATTTGTGTATACATAGTTGAAAAATGTATATCATGTAGGTCATGCATGGTATATGAATTCTTGCAAGTTCATGTTTTAACACTGGTATTTTTTAACAATTTACATTTGGAAAAAACGCAGCACAAAACAAAAATTAGCATTAAGGAAATAACTTGACAGGTTGAGCTTCATTTTGCACTATATTCACTTTTTCCAAACTTGCATGGTCGTATTTACCTTGTAGAAAAATAGTAATTTTAATACCTCGGGAACAAAAAACATGCAATACTTCTGTGGCTGTTATACAGTTTTAAGTTCTAAAAGCTGTTTATCCAATCATCTAAATACAAATATATATATATATATATATATATATAATCTGCTAATTGCTAATGTAAAGCCCAGGTTGAATTTCTAAATGAAATGTACTTATCTCTAGAAATATTGCTTAGCAATTTGAAATCTAGAAATTGTGATACTTTTTATGTGATATCTTTAGGATGTGTATTATAAACCAACAAAAGCAATGTAAGGGTCCCTTTTCTTAAAGTTTATATCCCCTATTAAAGTCATTGTTCAAAAAGATATATTTATATTGCTAATAATGTTTATAATAAAAGTATTCTTAGCAATACATTATTTATGCAAGGCAAAACTGAACAAAACTATAGAAAATAATATTAAAGAACATTTAGGAATAGAAAATTATATTTGCCAGTGCACCAATTTTTTGATTGAATATCAAGTATAGACAAAGAGGTAAAAGCAATAAACCTTGATATTTAAAAAACATATTTTATTATTATGTATGCAGTAATAACTTAATATTTCAGTCTCCTTCAATATTTTGCACAAGGTTGAATTTTGCCCTTTTTCACCTTCAACTTATTGTCAAAATATATTAAACATTGTACTCTTTGCAATAAAATAATTTTCTTGAAGTTTTAGTTTGAATTTTTTAATCCACCATCCATTTGCGATTTTAATCTTATATCCATAAATATGAGATCTGGTAAAATTTTTAAAATTTAAAATACTGACAAATAGCATCAACACCAAAACTTCAAAAGAAAAGGTTATCAATCAGACAACAGTGATGCCAAATAACAGCTATGTTGTAACTTTTGAAGTCTGGGGGGCATAAACATTCATGTACATATCAAATTATACACTTGCTTTTGGTAAAAATCCAGTTCTTGGTCGACATCACTATTCTGAAGACTACTGTATATAAACCTCTTCATCAACATCAATAGTAAAATATGTGATATTTATGTTAATTTAAACAAACTCAACTAAATATCAAAAACGGGTTCCAGCACCATCTTTGTAAAAGGATAATTTTCACAGTTCAAAGTTAACTCAAGCCAAATATTAACTAATACATGTATCTGGGTTACTTTCACAAACTGCATGGCTGGTATGAAACAAATATGAAGAGTGAGATTGAATTTAATTATCATAAAGTACATACATAACTACTTGCTGCCGTGTAAAAAAATAACATACGTAAGTAAAAAGTAAAATGGGTTTTATAATAAATTAATTTCTTATAATTACAGTATATCATAAGAAAAGTTATGAATTAAATGGCAGATCAGTTTCTGGAACAAAACCACCAAAGAAAGTTTGGAAAAAAATAAAATTGTGAAGACAAAAATTGCACAGTATTAAAGATTGCTATCTAAATTATAATAAAGTCACTCTACAAAAACAAATTGGGTATTTGGCACAATAATTAAAATAAGTACACAGTTAATACCACTATTTTTATGACTTTTGATGTATGGCCATATGCCTTCTCAATATGGAAGCATCATTAAACTTTCTAGCACACAACTGGCACTGAAATGGCTTTTCTCCAGTGTGGATACGTTTGTGGCGTGTTAGAGCACTTTTCTGTGTAAACCTCTTCTTACATTCCTCACAGGCATATGGACGCTCTCCTGTATGTGTTCGCATGTGTGTATTCAGTGCACCACGGGTGTGCATCTGCATCCCACAGACTTGACACTGGTATCTTTTATGCTCGTTGTGGGTTTCCAAATGCTGTTCATAAGACCTCCTATAGTAATACGGCTTACAGCAATGTGGACACCAGTATAGAGGGGTACCTTCATGCATTCTCTGATGCTCCAGTAAATAATACTTGCTGGCATATGCATTGCCGCATTGCTCACAGACATATGAGGGAGGGTTGGCACTGTGTGCCTTAAGTTTGTGTACCTCCAGGTACTGTGCACTGGCAAATAATCTTTCACATAATTCACAACGGAAAGATTGAGATTCACAGGTGTGTCGTTTTGTGTGCAAATACAAACCTACTTTGGTTGTAAATTTTTTTCCACATATCCTACAAACATGCCTGACTTTGTAGTGAACTTTTTCCAGATGGCTTTTCATATCAGCTCTGATACCAAACATCTTGTCACATAAAGAACACTGTAAAGACTTCTGCAGGTGCTTTCTTTTCATGTGAACCTTGAAATGGCAACGGTATTCACTTTTAAAGTCACAGTATTTGCAGGATACTTTCCCTTTCTCTACTGTACAGTGAGGTTTTATGTTACTCCAGTTAAATGACTTCATTTTCTTAGCAACATCGTTCGTCTCTTTCATTTTTCTATCAATGCCACCAGCATTCAGTGGATTGTCCTGTTGAGTCCTTATGGTGGAAGTTTGTTGAAATGTGTCACCAACAGGATTATTTTCCATTTGTAGCATGGTCATCTCACCGAATTCTGTCCCTGACTCAGCCCCTGAGTTTAGATTTTTCTCACATCCTTTTAAATGCGCCACCAAACCTGTTTTCTTGGCAAATTTCTCTCCACACTTAAGACATGGAAAATTACTTGGGGGTCTTTTCACCTTCTTTTTCCCACCACAACTATGCAATTGCAGGTAGTCTGACCGCTTATATGTTTTTCCACACTTGTGGCATAAGTATCTCAGCTTCCAGTGTTTACATACCAAATGATCCTTCATGCTTGCTTTGTCTTTACCTACCAGACCACACAGAGAACAGACCCATTTCTCCAGCATATGTTCATTCATAATATGGTTACAGTAATCATTGCAAGTCTTTGAAATAACATCACAGAAGTCACACATTTGTTCATATTTGTCGGCATCTTCTACTCCCAGGGCTACAGACTGTGAATTAGTGTTTTGTCCTTTCCTTGCAGCATTCTGTAAACAATACCTCTTCCTGAGTGGTCTGCCTAGAAGTACAAAAAGCACATATTTATTATTTTTCTGCATGGACGAATAAACTGCTAACTACAAATCATTGGCCATTCCTCAGTGTTTTCCTTCTTTTTCATATATTTTCTTGATACAAAAATCATTAAGAAAATCTTTTATCCCATGAAAAAGAAATTAACTTGCAATCTGTACTCCATCTTCTGTGTATTTACCTCTTTTCGTCCGTGGCATAACTTTATGGAGATTTTCACCAGGGTCCATTTCATTGCTTTTATCTTCCTCTAAATGATGCTCTTCTTGGCTAACACGTACATCATTCTTTATACCAAGGCTCTCTGTCCATATTGGGGTGTGATGACTCGGAGCAAGTATTTTGGCACTGTTGTCACTTGCTGCAGTATTCATGTCTCTTATGACGCTACCTTGGCTGATTTTACCAACTGTTGGATTTTGCATCACATAAGCTTCACTGTGCATTTGGCCAAGTTGAACAGGAATAGACGATGAAAAAGATGATGATGATGATGGTGTGCAATCTTTTGGGTCTGCGGACGAACTACAACCTTGTACTAACCTAGTCCCCAAATGTCGATCATACTCACTAGCTAAAGCATCATATAAATCACGCACTCCTTCCCAGCTACCTTGAACGTGGCACTGTTTAATAGGACTGTCATCATGGTTAGCGTCAAGTTGTTCGATTTTGCAGTCTCCGACGACCCAATTCTGACGCAAGTTCAGCACGCTGCTCAAGTCAGTGACAGTTTTTGTAGCATTGGGTATAGTCTGCAGAATTTCTTGGGCAATAATAGCTGTAACAGAAGTATAAACTGGCATATTTGTACTAGTGCCCTCAGTAGGGAAAACCTAGTTGAGCGGCATTGGTACATGTAGCGTATCGAAATAGAACTCCACAAGCTGAAGAGTTACGCAGATACGCGAAAGAGAAGTGAAGAGCTGTTCGTGGCTGCGCTCAAGAAATATTGAAAGAAGTAGAGTCTTCATCAACATCTGGTTTGATAATGAATTATTACCTTTCATTCTTCATTTGATTGTCAATCTGCCAACAATACCTGCCTCATGAAAAATCCAAAGACATATGTATCGTCATTGATAACCATAGCCTACATTATTAGGCCTACATGTAGGTGCCATATACATGTACAATATGTTTAAAACATAGAAAATTATGTAAATTCAAAAATAAATAAATAAATAAACAAAACAAATAAAATAAAAAAGAAATAAATAAAAAGAAATAAAAAACGCAATTAAATCTGAGAACATTTAAGGGGACAGTAAACCAGCTCGAAGGCCATCAACTGCTGCTCCCCCCTCCCCCCAAACCGTTCGTTTGCTCTACCTACGACACTGAAAACTAAAGGTAACAAGAAGCACTGAATGATTTAAAATACCTATTTTAGGCGACTAGATGAGGGTGTAGACACTACTCGGGGTACCACTAAGTTTTTATTTATTTATTTTACCTTTTCTAACGCAAAAAAATCCCATTGATTTTCAGTGGCGGATTTAGAGGGTGGTTAGGGGGTCCGGGCTCCCCCTTCGGTTACTGAAAATTATATCACACCAATATATATATTCCCTAGTGAAATTGACTAGCTAAATCATAGTTCTAAACCGTACCAAAGGGCACCGTTTGCTCTCCAAAACACCAAAAATTGGTCGGGGTCCTTGAGCAGCCACACCAAGGGTACGATGGTCGGCTTCGCCTCCGAGGCCTGTCGTTCCGGACCCCCCTTCCCCCCTCCTTCGAATAAACATGGATCTGTCCCTGGTTTTAGTGAAACTTTTTTTAATGCATAAACATATCGGCATTTCGATTTAGAGATTCATGTATGTGGGATCGTTCGGACATCATACATGTACATGTATCTGTCTGTGGGTGGATCGTATTTGAGCGTGGATTTATCGGGATTGTTAAATTTTTTCAAACACTTGGATCCACTTTCATCTGGCACTTGGATCCAAAGGTACTCGATTTCATATGGGATTATCGGTACGTCAATTTTTTTCGGTAACAAGAATTATCAACATTTACCCTGGTGTCGAAGTTGAAGTGGTTTAATATTATGGGGATTTTAACTACTTGGCGGAAGAAGTGTGTGTATTTTTTTTCTAAAACAATAAAGTAGGACTAGTATGTTTTCACAATACTTATAGAGGACAGTCATATCTGTATGTCCATGTATGAACACTCGTGAAAAGTAGTCACAGAATCTCACCTAGAACGAGTAATACCAGTCGTAATTTGCATAATAATAATTTGTTCATCGCAGTGCGAGCTGTCTATGAGAATACTCACTTGCCAGTTGGACATTGTTGGAAGAAGACGTATACTTGTGTGGTGCAGTTTGTGTGGTGCAGTAGCAAGGTCGAGCTTCCATAAAGCAAATGCATGTTTTGTAAGCATCACGGTTTATTCAATTACATTTGTCATTAAATACTGAAGTCACTTACAAATGCAGGTAATTTACGACAAATACTTACATTGTATAACGCAATTCTTTATGATATTAGGCCTACTTTTATCGTTACTGGTATGTCACTCAGAATATTGGAAAACATTGTGACAAGACATACTTGTGACTTACATAAGATTTTTTTTCGTAATGTGACCATTACTACCAAGAACTCTGACTTATTACAGTGTAGATAAAAGTAGCCTAATGCTTGTCACAGTTCTGAGCTTCTGACCAATGGGTTCAATTGACCCACCAACATGCACATGGACTTTTGGACAACTTCGATGGTTAATTTTTATCAACAAATCTAATGTATCTCTTGGATGTGTTAAAAGATAAAAAATAATTTTATTGAGAACAATTAACGCCCCCCCCCCTGAAAAAAGAGTACATGATGGTAGTGGCTACATTCACGGCATTCAGCAGCAAGTGCAATATGTGAACGACCGTAGTAATAACATGCGCGAATGGAAGGGTTGTGTTTTCAGCCGTTCTTTTCAGTAAGATTTGTCAAATTATTTGAAATATTTCGGATCGTAATTTTGTCGTAATTTTAGCCTCTATTTCATCGGTGGTAGCTGAGCCTGAACTTTGGACAAACTAATAAATATGCACGTCATTTCAGTTTTGAGTGTCCTCTCTTCTGTTACATTGCATGCATTAGCCGTGTTTTCAGAGCCTGTTCGTATGCCCAAAATTTGTCAACATATGTTTTCTCATTTCAGAAGCCCACTGAGATATTGCGCAACCTGACCTGCAAACAACCTACTGTAGCCTTGGTTCATATTCGGGAACTCTACGCCTATTTATGCAATAATTATATAAGGCTGAATAAATACTTCTGTAATTGTTCTGTGGTTTTTCGTTTTGATATGAAATAATGATACAAAAGATTCTGGTTATAATAATATGAACAGAATAAGCATATATACATGTAGGTATGTTAATTGTTTGAGCACTTTCAAATTAAATCTGCTAAATCTGATCTGTAAATATTGTTTTGGGATTAACGATTTACTATGCAACCTTGAGATATTTGTTGGAAAAGCCTTTGTAAATATACACGTTATTTTGTAGACAATTAAATATGGGTATTTGGTAACGAATTAAAAAGTATGAATTTAATTTACGTGTACTGACAACTTAGCTTTTTGATTTTTTCTTAATTTTGATCTACGGCAATCACGATTTTTCCCTTGAGCAAATTTGTTCATCCAAATTGATATAATTTCCTCCAATTTTCTTTATGAATACAGGTCCTCTTTTTAGTTTTGATTTTCCTCTGCAAATTGATTTAGTACTAACAACCTCATCTTCATGTAAATACTCCACTAAAATGAGAAAGTATAATTATTCTGATGCAAACTTAAATCACACTTAAACCAGGCAAAACCTGTCACCCCTCAAATAAAATGGACTTGCCCCACCTGTCACCCCCTCAACTGTAATGAACCCGCCCCACCCGTCATCCCTCAAATTAAGTGAACTCGCCCCACCTGTCACCCCCCAAATTTAAATGAACTCGCCCCACNCTCAACTGTAATGAACCCGCCCCACCTGTCATCCCTCAAATTAAGTGAACTCGCCCCACCTGTCACCCCTCAAATTAAATGAACTCGCCCCACCTGTCCTCCCTCAAATTAAATGAACTCGCCCCACCTGTCACCCCTCAAATTAAGTGAACTCGCCCCACCTATGCAAATCTCACAAATTGCACTCATTTCAAGCGATAAAACGGATGTTTTTGAACGTGCCGTTTATCACAAAAGTTTACCTATAGAAAGTGACAATGAAGAAATATAAGTAATATGCACACATAAATCAAAAGTATTCTGTTTAATTCCATAAATGTACATTCTCAACTATATTTAGTTAAAGAGCTTAAGTGTTACCTTTGACCTTGTCTTTTCATATCATACAAAAATAAAGTGCACGTAGTTTGTGCATTTCACTTAGTTCAGGTTATAACAACATAATTACGAGGAATATGATATTCACATGCACACTATTGAACAAACTGTCAAAGTTAAAACACGCTGCCAAGGAGAACATGAGTCAAAGTTAAAACGCGCTGCCAAGGAGAACATGCATACGAAAATGATGATGAAAAACGCTGAAAAATATTAATGAAAAATATAAGCCTGACGTAACGTGAACATCGCTTTAAAATATAAAGGTTCTAAATAAATGAACAATTTGTGGAATAGCAAATTTTGGAAAGTATTCCAATTCTTTATATTGCGGTTTTATGTCTTAAATTTAACGCAATTTCACAGAAAAATTCAAAGACACAACATAACATTTACACGAAGAATCACTTGGTCAAATAACAGATGTTAGGGAAATGGAACGGGCTTAAAACAGGATTCAATGTTTTCTATTTTAATGTATAAATATGTACTTCTAAAATGTTATAAATACTGTATGTAGTGTAAATATATACAACCATATGCATGAGTCAGAATAAAATACTAAATGGAAGAAACATCTTAAAACTGGCATATCAAGAATTTACTGGAGTTCACATTCATATTTCGTAGCATAATACATTGTATCTTTCTAAACGTGATCTCAGTACGGATTATTTCTACTTTAACAATGTTCAGTTCAAAATGTTTTGTTTTATTCTAAAGAAGCAAAAAGTTCATTTCAAATCGATTAGATCATAGGATCTGAAAAGTCGCTACATTGTCACATATCACTATTAATTAACTGATGCAATGGAAAACTACCCACCAATAAAACATTTTTACAAATTGCTCATCATTCGTAATTGTCAGATAATAACTGACAAATGATGGAAATAATATCGTCTTCTACATTGTTCTGTATAAAAGCAAATGATACGGTGACTGATCCACTATGCAAACGATCTTATTCGAGTTTCAACTCTCAATATTGTGAAAAATTGCATTTTTATTATGCCGTCTGTACGATGTTGTGTGCTAACAAAAATTACGTCGTGGCATTTTAAACACTTAACTAATTACACTGTTATTAACGAAATGAAATTGGGGAGAAGCTGATTTTTTTAAAAATAAAATCAAATGAGTTCGAGTTCGTCTCAAGGAAAATATTGAAAAAGATCATGATCAATCCCTAGGTATAATTTGAAACCAAAAAAATATCGATTTCTGAGTATAATTTGAAAAGGAAACACGCTCGATCCTAGTTTAACATTTTAATTAATAATATAATATGTAAGTCTAAAAGGTTTTGAAAATAACAGTAAAACTATAAACATGATGTGGTGCGTGTGTGGGCGTGTGTGAGAGAGAGCGCAGCTGTGTGCATGTCTGTCTGTGTCCAGTTCCAAAATACTGGGACAGCTTCTATTAGATGCCCGTGCATTTTGCAAGATTTGAGCAAAGGCGTTGGCACTTCTGAAATATCAAAATAAAAATTTAATAACGATATCAATATGGTATTCCAATGCAATAAAACTTGGACTATACTGAATTAAATGAAACAGAAATAGTTTTGCTTTTTGAAAAATTAATAGCAATAGGTGAACACCAAACTGAAAAAAAATATTTCACAGCAAATGTCAATGAATGTAGCACACCAATATCTAGTACACTATGAAAAGAAAGACGCAAGGAATAAAACGACCAGTGCTATTGGAAAGCGTTCTCAAAAAAATAAATAAATAAAAAAATAAAAAATTTAATTAAATTAAAAAATTAATAAAGAAAAAGAAAAAATAAAATAAAACAAAATAAAAATAGATAATAATAATAATAATAATAATAATAATAATAATAATAATAATAATAATAATAATAATAATAATAAAAACACAACTGCAACAATTCGTCAAAGGATTACAGAACCGATTGCTCAAAATTTAAGGGTTTAGAGGGCATAATTATCTGATGCATATTTCAGTTTGTTCATGATTAACGGATATTATTTAATGAATGATTCAACAGCGTGCTTCTATAATATTCAAAAAGCTATTATACTTAAGTTACTATCAAATCCTGGAAAATATCCTACGGGTGTAATGAATTTTAGTGTCATTGTGAAAACTTACAAAAAAAAGCTTTTCTCGTTTATCTGCTTTTGTAACAAACATGTCAAACACTTTTCTTAGCATTAAATGGAACGTAATACAGACCAGTTTCTAATGTAGGCACCTGAGAAAGTCCACACAAATACATGCACAGCGAATACAAATATTGTCACGGGTGTTTTAATAGTGGATTTTCTCTTCCCTTTTATTTACGACGCGTTACCGTCCTTCGGGATCCGTGACACGGGGGTATATTAGGTAGGAAAAGAACAACAAAGTCCTGATCTTTCTCAATCCGGGTAAGCGGGTTTTATTGGATCACAGATGAGAGGTACAACTGAGTACGCCTTCTAAATTACTCCTTCGTTTCCTATTGATCAGATCTGCTCCGATAGTATAGGTCTTCCCTGTGCGACAACGGCGCTTCTAAGAGATTAATTTAACAAATAGAGTCTAAGTGCCTAGGTGTCTAAGTGTCCAAGTGTAAGCGCAAGTATAAGTGAGCAAGTGTGTAAGTAAGTAAGTATATGTCCAACCTAAAGTGCGGGCTTCGCTTTTATCTTCCTAGAATGCAGATCAAGTTCCCCTTTTACACGTCACATTTTGTTATGTATACTATGGTCACATTTTCCTTTAAAGGGTGGCACACTGTATTATCCGAGCAGATCATTTCTATTTATTCTCCGATCTCCCTTATGTTTTGATACATTCTTTTAGCGTACTTTCCTCTTTCTATATTCTTAATTCAGAACTAATTAAGTAACAATCACTACATGAAACTAGAATGGAATTTCTTTGGTATCCTTCACCGGTTACTAATTACATTCCATAGATACATCAGTCTGTATCTCGTTTGAACTATTTTTATACCACCTAAATCAATATGATTGCAGATATCAAACTCATGCTTGGAGTATATACTGCTTTTCTTTAAACTAATTCTTTAAATCATTACGCATAAATAAAACCATTATGACAATATGTAAAAACGTTCAAAAATACAAATGTTTTATGTGACTCACGTGCATTGAGTGGCAATTATGTGGCCGTGCCTGGGCACCTGGAAGTGATATATATCTTTGGGAGCGTACTTTTCATATATTTTACGTAAAATTTTTCTTAAATCCAGTGAACTACTCAGCCACACTTATTACCTGGAAATATGGACTCGTAAAAACACGAAAATGCTGCAAATCACCTTCGTTATAAACGATAAAGAGCTTATATGACCCATTCCACAACCTTGTGAATTAAAACAAACAGTTCAGTACTTGTTCAAACTCAAATCACAAAGGAAGAAGTACGTAAATTACTGTAGCCGTACATACCACATTCGAATCGCAACTTCGTTCACATCTATGCGCATGTAAAAGAAATATTACCCATAAGATTTACTTACTACAACCATGTATAATGGGTCCAAGCTACGTGCAACTATGAATGAGATGCTCTCCGTCCAACGTCCTCTACAGTCTCCAGCTAACAAGTGATCATAGTTCTCACTGCGCTGAGC
Source organism: Lingula anatina (assembly GCF_001039355.2). Next base: position 545,479 of record NW_019774436.1, read on the forward strand.
GACTTATTGTTATGCAAATTACAACAATCTGATTGGGAAGTTGCTGTTGAAATCATTCTAAAAAAAACTGCGAATCTATATGGTCTTATAGATCGAGTGACAAAATCCATTTTTATGGTTTTGAGTTCTTGACTGCTACAGTTCATTTAGCCATCATAAGTTTCTTAAATCCTTTAATTGCAGAATGCACCAAGACTTACACCCCATTCTCATAGATTAGATCGACCTACATTGGATCGACCTAACTCCCTGGGGGTTCACGCTAAATAGCTGTCAGCCGGGCGGACACGAAAGTTAATTACCCCTTAAAGCTTGTAGTAGGCGGGGACGGACACTTAAGGGGGATTATCTGACAGTAATCTAGTGAGACTCCCCGCGGTGATAGATCGATCTAAAAGTTGTGAGAACAGAGCCCTAGGCTACATGTAGGTAATAATTGCCAAGACACTTTTGATAGCTCGTTGGGTTTGACTGGACTTGGTTCGCTCAAATGTCTTTTGTCATGTTAATCTTTGACGAACAAAACGAAGGACTGGAAACGCGGTATTTTCCATTTTCGTCCAAGCTACCACACATGTATGGGCTTTTATTTTGGACAATCATTGTAGAATTTCTATTGTAGAATTTGTATGTTAAAAGAGACAAATACACTGCGTTATGATTTATGCAATTTCGGAATCATGGGAATGCCCATATCTTTTATCGCTAGTGTCATTTTGAATCATGCACAAAATAAGTAATAGAACAATTTCATAATTAAATAAATAAATATGCAAACATATTTTATTATAGATACACTTTTAGAGACAAAATCCAGGGAAGATCCAGGCTTGGGAAATTTTGTTCAATTTTTTTTAAATTTTCCCGTTCCGCCTTACATGTGCAGTGTTAAAAGTTACCTCTGCTAAGGTTCCGTTTGTCTATGCAAAAAGTTTTGGAGGGATTCTGATAAAATTTTCACGATAGCTAGGAAATGGGTTAGATTTTGGTGGTGATTAATTAATCAGTTAACCAATCAAAAATGAAATTGGAACTTATTTATTAAAAAAAATTATATAGTTGGGGATATTTTACATGTACATATGCAGAATTACAGGTAAGATTTTCAGTTGTTGCCATCACGAGCTTGATTCTTTATTTGTCAAGTTATTTGACCGTAAATATGTGTAAAGTGTTTCAAATGATGTTAAATAAACACAATCAATAACATCTAGAGATTCAATTTTGTAATGCTTCTTAATTAGAAATCAATTGGACAAATATTTATCTTTTAAATGTGCATATTTACCTTCAGAAATGATAAAGAGTTCTAATACTATACAATTTTATTTGTCTTCTGGTTGTATTTTAAACTCATATCATTTTATCTACTAGCTGTCTAAAAACAAATGCAAACTTTTACCTCTGGAGTCCTTGACAATTTTCTGCATATATAATAATTAAAAGTCCCTACTACCAAAAGTAATTTATCTTAAATGGATTTGTGAGTGCTTTTTCAATGTGGATACATCACTGAAAGCTTTGCAGCAGACAATGCAAACATAAGGTCTCTCTCCTGTGTGAGTAAGTTTGTGGCGATCAAGGTGATTTTTCGTAAAGAACGACTTGCCACAGTCTTGGCATTCATGCTCCCTCTTCCAGCTGTGCCTCTTCACATGAATCTTCTGAGCAGGTAAGGATACAAACTGTTTTCCACAAATTGGGCACAGGTAACGATTTTTATCTGTGTGGAGCTTAAGATGTTGTTTTAAACATTTCTCCCTGTAAAAGCCTTTGTGACACACACTGCACTGGAAACCTGGCTTCTCAGCGTGTGTCTGTACATGCTCAGTGTACATGCATTTATGAGTAAAACCTTTACCACATACTGCACACACAAAGGGCATGGGACCCTTGGGATGGCGCCGTTTTTTGTGTGCCTTCAGGTGAGAAGCATGGTAGAACATTTTTCCACATTCATCACACTGGGCTTCTACAGGATCTGCTTCATGTCTTTTCATGTGAAACTTAAACCCTAAATCAGTGGTAAAAGTCTGTGTACACACATGGCATATTATACGGTCTTTAGCAGGTTTTGGTAGATGTTTGCTCTCTATATGTCTTCTTAAATCATTCTGTACAGCATATTTCACACCACACATGGGACAGGGCAGCGTTTTCTCCAAATGTCTTCTTTTCAGATGATTGATAACTGTTTGCCTATATTCTGTTCTGTAGTCACAGTAGTTACAACAGAATATACCATTTTCTACAGTGCTGTGAAGTCCCAAGTTATCCACTGTCAACAAGGCAGTTGAATCTGAGGGATTACCAGCCTCTGTCGTCTCTTCTTGATGGTCCGTTTTCACATGTGCTACCAGTAAATGTACACTGCTAAAAGTCATACCACACTTGTCACAGGACACACACGTTTCTTCTGTAGCATGTTCCTGCTTATGTGCAGTCAATCTAGCCTTGGTACCAAATGATTTTTCACATACGGTACAAGTGTACTTTGACTTAGTATGGACAGTTTTAATATGATATCTCAAGTCAAGTCCGTTTCCAAAAAGGTTTGAACAATCTGGACACTGCAGAGATCTTTCCATGTGCTTCCTACTGATGTGCATTTTAAATTCCTTTTTACCCTTCACCTTTGATGCACAGTAATTACACTGCAACATACCATTTTTGGTGGTGCAGTGTTTTATGAATGATTTCCAAGGCAACTCAAGTGGATCTTCAACATTATTATCTAAACATATTTTTACACTTCCTGCTTCATTTCTAAAAACACAGCTGTGTTTACCAAGTTGCCTTTTTGTTCCAAAACATTTTCCACATTTATTACACATATATTTCAGCCTCCAATGCTTGGCAGCTATATGGTTTCCAACAGCAGCTTTGTCTACAAGTTTAAGTGAGCATATGGGGCATATCCGTATGTCATCTTTATTGCCATGTTTGCTGACAATGTGACACTGATAATCTTTATTTAGGTGGAAGACTGCCTCACAGAAATCACACTTTTGTCTATATCTGTCCGTATCTTCCAAAGTTAAAGGTATATATCCTGTACCCATATTAATAATGCTTCCAGCATCAGCATCACAAAGCTGAAACTCTGATTTAATCTGGGTAGAATCTGGTGCTGGCGTAACATTATCAGCATTGGGCTGTAGGGAATAAGAGGAAGGGTCAAAGGTGTTTCCACTGCTTTGCACAGCAAGATAATTCTCTCCATAACCATTGCTAGTAAGCTGACTTGTCTGCTGGGCTACAGTATCTGGATGTTCTATGTAATCAAAATCATCATCGGGGTCATCACCATCTTCATTTGTGTCAGACTGACTGCCTAGCAAGGGATGTGAGGATGGAGTCTGATTGACAATATAACTGCTTTTGTGTTCGCTGGTTGTGGTTTTGCACGTACTTGTAGGCTGGATTGGGGAGGTGTCCACCGCTTTTTGTCTTGAGACATCCCCTGCGCGAATTCGAACACCTGCTCGTTCGTCACTCTCAAGTTCCCTATTTTCTGTTGCATATGTCTTAAACAAATGATCATGAAGTTCCTTGATACCATTTAAATCGCCGTTAACCCAACAAGTTTGTATGTTTTTCACATTTGCCCAAGTACAATGCAAGTTCCATCTCCCAGCAAGGTTTTGCATAACGGTTGTATTATTGGGGACCCGCCGAAGAAAGGTCGGAGATATTGCTGCACTAACTGATACAAACACCATCATCTTGATGTCATAAAACTTACTGAAGGTATCATCTAGTGACTCGTTGACTTCTTAATCATCGGTTATTTCTCACCACTCGACACGGTCTGTGCGAACTACTACAGTGCAGCGAAATGAACCTTCTTTTCTAAAAGAGGTCACTATAAAATGATCCTACTCGTTTTAGCACTGAAAAATCAAATCTGAAATGTTTTGTCTCGGCTGTAAATTCTAAAAATGGACCTTTTCTTTGATATTATAAGAACTTAATTTGTTTGAATATATTATGAGTACCAATCAAAGTTGCAATCTGGTTTTAACAAGCACAGTTATTTGGATCATGGAAGCGTAGGCCCTACATGTAGACTATGTAGGCCTATACTAGCACTGTACGTAGTAGGCTACTAGTAGTACCTAAATAAGTGTAGGCCTTCATTAACTTCCATTTGCATGAAGAAAATCCGCCTTGAGTTAACCAATATTTGATTAATTCAATGTGTAAAGAAAAACAACGCCACTTTTCCCAGTGCTTTACTGATGCTTTGATAAAAAAAAAAGCACCATATCATAAAAACCCCACAAGCTGGATTGTCCATTGTGTTTATCCTTGGACCTAAATAGAGATCTATTTAGGTCCAAGGTTTATCCGACCTAGTAGTCCAGTGGCTTAAGGCAAAAAAATGGCCGAATCGTGACACGGCTGATAAAAGCACCAAATTTTACATGTGGTTACCTTTTGATATACTAAATCAAATTAGAGCCGTAGCCCACGGAAAAAAATTACCGTTTGGCCAAAAAATCCAAAATGGCCGCCAATTTGTGAAATTCCGTAGAAATATATACATATTTATGTTGATTTTTATCAAATAAAGTATTTTCTCAATGTTTTCCACATCCTTATTACCCATATTATGCATATATGTCATAGAACAAACGAGTGTCCTTGGACTTTATGAAAAATCCAAGATGGCCACCGTATGGCATAGGAATACTAGAACATGTACAAGGGTTTTCAACTAATGCCAACTAGGAAGATGCATTGCCCACTATCTAATTAATTTTGTTTTTGAGTGCCATATTACAGAAATGATATATTTGTGGTGAGTAACTAACCTTTATTCTCAGGCATTTCGAGAAAAATCCAAGATGGCCACCATATCAAAGGAACACTACAGTATACACATAGGGCTTCTTCTGCCATGGAGATATAATATTAATGGATAAATAAGGCTTGTTTCTGATTATTTTCCACATCCTTTTAAACCACATAATGTATATTTGATGAGAATGTTATATGTATCCTTTTTGAAAACAAAACAAAACAAAACAAAATGGCTGCCATTAGCCATAGAAGGTGGGGTTCAGTTAATACCTGCGAGAGATAGGCTTCCAAACAAAATGAAACTAAATTCAGTTGTTTTTCTTGTATTATTATTATTATCCCATGATACATATCTGTTAAGTAATTAATGTCAATATTTGATCATTTTCGAGAAATCCAAGATGGCCTTCTTTTCCCCATAGGAAAACTGGTGCATTGGATTTTATAGGCACTTCTAAGGCAAATCAGGGTAATCATGATATTTTGTCAAAATACTTAAGGGTACACACTTGTTACCCACCAGATAGATATCTCAAAGTCCAAAAAGAATGTGGGAAATACCGAGAAACAAAATTCATTTTATATTGAACCCAATGTCTCTTTGCCACTAGTTGACTGTACTATTCCTATTTTGAATTGCAGCAATCTTGAATTTTCTCAAATACGCAAGATGCACCCTTGCTACACACCAGATTTATGTCAACATGTTTGAACATCAAACGGCTTTATTTCATGTTGGAATCAATGCCTGAACTGTTCCATTAATTGACACCTATGTGCATTTGAATGATATATTCCTATGACAACTGGCAGTTATCTTGGGTTTTCTCTGAATAGTACTCAAGGATACATAAACTCTCTACACACACACAGAGTCTTTCATAAGGATAAATAGGATATAAAAACGATCTAAAGTTAACTACATTTAAATTGTACTCAGTGTATCTCTGGCATTATTTGATTATGTGTATGAATATTCTAATGACAAAAGGCAGACATCTTGAATTTTTTTCAGAATACCCAAAGATACACACATGCTACAGACGAGGTATACATCATGGGGGTAATAATAAATGGAATGAAAAATGTAAATTATTTTTAAAACAAACCCATGGTAATGTAATTGTATAAAGAACCACATGCCTCTCTAGCAGCAATTGAAACACATCCATTAGTATTCCTATGTCAAATTGTAGTTCTCCGAATATCCATGGATGCACACTATTTACCCACCAGATATATATCATAAGACTAATAAGGATGGGCAAAACTTGATAAGCAAACACAATTTCACCCTGGTAGTAGATGAAAAGCCATGGTTGTGCAGTTGCAATTCCAGTAGTATTCCTATGGCCAATGACGGCCATCTTGGATTTTCTCAAAATGATTAAATATGCACATTTATTACCTGCTAGATATGCATCACACTGAAAAAATAAACTTAATTTGATAGTGAATTATGTTTTTCCTAGCTGGCATTAGTTCTAACCCTTTGTAATACTAGAAGAATTCCTATGACATATGGTGGCCATCTTGGATTTTCTCAAAATGCCCTAGAATACATGTTAGTTACTCACCACATACATATTGTGTGGGTGGAAAGGATGTGGAAAACACCCAGAAACAAACTTAATTTGATAGTGGAAAATTAATCTTTCCAGTTACCATTAGTTGAATCCCCCATATACTAGAATTCCTGTGGCACATGGCAGCCATCTTGGATTTCCCAAAATGCCCAAGAACACTTTGTAGTTCCTCACAACAAACATACGTGGGTAACAAAATTCTGAGAAACAGACGTAATTTGATAGTGGACAACGTATCTTTCAAGCTGGTATTAGTTGTGCACTAGTATTCCTATGGCTGTTTCTATGGCATATGACAGCCATCTTGGATATTTTCAAAAAGTCCAAGGGAACTTGTTTGCTATCTGACATATATGAATAAAATGGGTAATTAGGATGTAGAAAACTCTGAGAAAAAAATCTATTTCATAAAAATCAACATGGGTATGTACATATTTCTATAGAATTCCATAAATTGGCGGCCATTTTGGATTTTTTGGCCAAACGGTAATTTTCTTCCGTGGGCTACGGCTCTAATTTGATTTAGTATGTCAAAAGGTACCCACATGCAAAATTTGGTGCTTTTATCCGCCGTGTCACGATTTTTTCCNACACACATCACTGTATTAACAGTATGTCAGCAAAAAACTCAAAACACTGCAGAAATATTAATTTCATGCAGCTTGTAAATCCGCGTACGCTTCGCTGAGAAACGGCGCAATGAATGACGCTGAGCTGCGCGCGCATCTCTCATGTGGAGCCTATTACGTCACTAGACGGTGATGTGGAAATATATATAATCTAGGTTTGTATTTATTATTCTTTACTTATAGTCTATTAAGAATGGTCATGCATTTATTCTTGGCAATATTTACAATTACTCTATATTCATAAATGCTCAAGAAAAAGTGCCTCACTTCTGCCTTGGCCAGGACATAACTTCCATATTTCCCCAGCTTCCATGTCATGCTGAGTAAGAGTTTACTGTCTTCATTGTCTCCCGAGTTCATATATTCTATGGTCAGGGTATTTCCTGAGACGGAGTGCTCCTTGAACCCTGATAAAACTGACATCTGAGACAGAGCCTTGTCATACCTGCAATTATCAAGAACCTTTCAAAAAAAAGACAGATGAGCTATACTAGGTACATTAATTTGATGTTGTTTCTTTGATATACAGTATTAGTGCATATTTCATTAACTAATTACTATCATTATTTAAATAATATTGTAATCAACCCAAAAAATTAGCAAAATGACAACTATAAAACAGTCAGTTAAAAGTCAAACTTAATATACCACTGCAAATCTTGTTTTGCTTTTTGGTCTTCTATTTTCTTAACCCTGGCAACCTCCTCAAGTTCTTTTTTACTCTCTCCTAAAAGTCCTTGCAACCTTTCACTAAGACCTTGAAACTTTATCATTTTCTCCTTTGCTTCATGGGTTGCTTCTTCACATTGCTTTATGGATTCCTGCACTTCTTTAAGTTCCTTTTCCTAAGGACATTGGTATAGGTAAAAAAACTTTATATCAAAATTTGATCAAGATATTTCTTATAGGAACAGACAATCCCATTAGAAAATAAATAAATAAAATTAAAGTAATATAAATGTATGTACTTAATCAAATCATATCATTAAATTTTCTTTTCTCATTTTTTCATACCTTTTAGCATGGATTCATGGTTTCAATGAAATATAGTCTTGTATATGCAAATTAATGTATAAACACTTATGAATTAGAAAGGTCACAAAATAACAATTTACCTTTTCTTTCATATTCAGTGGTAATTGTGGGATTTCATTACTCTCCTTGTTTCCATTAAGTAAGCCTAGTTTCTCATTCAGCATAGCACTATTTTGGAGAGATGCATCTAGTTTACTTTTCTGGAAATAAATTATATACTTAATATGAAAGTACACATTTGTTATACAACTATCTTATGTTTTTCTTATATTGTTTTACTGACACCTACTTTTTCATATCACATTTTTTTTTCTGATTTTTAAAACCAAACCAAGAAATCCCCCGGGCTTATCTTCTATAATATTTTACCAGAATGAAAATTAAAGATAGCTTTCTTTGGAATTTCAAAATTAAAATCTTCTGTTTAATGTGTTTTAATATTTTATGGGTTACCTTTGTCTCAACTTCTTTCATTTCTTCTGTCAAGCTATGCACCCTTTCTGAATAAGTTCTGTATGCTGGAATGAATAAAAAAAAATTAAGAAAAAAAAAGAAATTAAAAAAAAAAGAACATTTGCTTGAATTTTAGTTAATTATAGTTTCCCCCCTTTGGCTGTTAATTCCTATCCATTCACAGTATGTTATTAACTTGTATCCTATTTGGAAATGAACCTGTTCTTGAGTCTATCAATCCTGACCATACATGTCAACTGATACACAGAAAATCTGTCACTATGCTAAAGTGACCTTTAACAACAAAATCAGCTAGCCCTTTAAATGCTATTTTCTGCATAATTAAATAAAAAATTTTCGACAGAATGAAGATGGAATAAAACTGAAAAATTGCCACAGCAATTTATCAAAAAGAGGGAAAAAAATGCGCATCATTTGCTATTACCTTTCTCCACATGGTCTAAGTCTTCCAGTAACTTTGCTTTCTTATCATCCATCTGTTCCTTCAGCTCACGAACATGTTCTCTGCCTGCTTTGAAGTCAGCATCTACAGAGATGAAAGTGTAAGAATATCAAGTTATACCAAATTAACCAATATTTTTTGAGTAAGGCCAATTATCTAATTGAGTCCAGTTGCTATCAGGTAGAAATAAATATATAACGTTTTAGAGGAGATTACTTCTAAAATGCATGTTATGAATAAAGAGATATACACATAATTTATCAAAATAGAATTTGTCAAGTATATTTTCAAAAGAGAATTGTCATTTGTTAATTTTTCTACAAGTTAGGCAGATGATAGAGACCATGTCGCCTTCATAGGTAGACAGTGTGATAAGCCTGTTTACTAAATAGATTGGCATGCTTTGCATTGTTAACCGATAATCTTAATATATTATATCAGACAAAGCTGCAGAAAAATCAAATCTTGTGAATATCTCATTAATAATTAGTATTGATCCATGTACACTATCTGTAAAATCTTTGTCATCATTACACAAGAAACAATAAAAGGTATTTCACTAAAGAAAATGCTATATTCACCTTCCTGTGAGGTATCAGGCCACTTGTCTTCACTTTCTGCTAGGCACTCTAAAAGTTTCAATTTGGACTGCAGTTCAATGGCTGTATTCTTAAGTAAACTGAATTGTTGCTAAAAAATAAGAATTGTTCTTTTAAAAATAATAGTTCTGTTAAAAATCCAATATATTGCATTTAGGTAATCTAGTTAAAGAAAATATTTAGACATCAAAATGTTAAGGAAAAAGAAGATATTAAATTGTTTTACTCGACATTTAAAACTTGGAAGAAAGAAAAGTCTATAACCTTAAGATACCCAAGCTTGACTTTGAACGTTGTGCAAAGATCTCCTTGTTCCAACTCATCTCTCTTAGAAACTAAATCAAACTTCCTCTTCCTCAGGTCTTCAATATTTCTGTAATTAAATACAGTAAACACATATGATGATGTACATATACAGGTACATAATTAATTTAATTACTAATGTTTACTCAGCAGTTATGTATTAAATTGAAATACTAGTACTTCCCCTGGCTCCTTAACCTTTAAGAACACATACACTTATGTCTAATAGTAACACTAGTAAATGTGCAGTGTTAAATAATTGTGACGATTCCTTATTTATCTCATTTACCTCTAAGGAAGTATCAAACATTAGATCCAACACTGAGTGACCGTGGAAGAGACGTACAAATTGAGTAAAATAGGTTTCATATTTTGTAACTATAAATGGCGTTTTTCGACGTACCCCTTTATCTCCTGGAGCTTATTTGGGTGTTCACTTGCCATCTTGCTGATTTTAATGAAATGCTTTACAATGTTTTGAAACAACAAGTGGACAGCCTTCTCATATTTTTGCGCCCTCAATTTACGCATGCGTTGGCATTAAATGGGTCATTCAAGATAAGCCCGCGCACGTTTGGTTTGCAGGTTTTTGGAGCAGCAGGAAGATGGGTAACGTTGAAATGTAGTGTTATTGTTGTGTGAAGATGTGATGAAAGTCTAAGGCAACTGTAGATGCACAACTGTCTAAATTATGTCAGTTATCACACGAAACAGAAGAGAAAATGCCGAGGACAGAAAATGATCGAGATGGAGAAAAACTAAAAAGGGACGAGAGACACAGATCAGCAACAGACTCGCATCATAGTAGACACAGACACGATAGAAACAAAAAGAAGCATAAACACAAACATGGGCACAGAGGGAGAAGCAGGTCTTCAAGTAGGAGTGGTAAAGACAGGGAGGAGAGAGAGGCTCACAGATCTAGAGAAAGTTGTTCTACTTCACCCCACAGAAGAAAACAAGAAGACAGACATGATTCTAAAGACAGATATGATTCTTCTCCAACTCTGTATATAGACAGGCACAAGGAAAGAAAACAGTATGGGGAGGATGAGAAAGTTGTTGAAAATTCAACTACATATTTGAAGCACAAACATGAAACAGAAGCTACAACCTCTGTAACACAGGGTGACCATTCACAAGAAGTGGTTGAGAGCTCTTCAGAAAGTGAAAAGGAATTTGATGATTTTGACTTCGAATGTGAAAAATCAACTCTTGACAAAATGTTCTTTAGAGAAGATGACCTAATAAAAAGGTTTGTCATTAAGAATTAAGCAAAGAATGGATATAAACACCTAAATTGAATTTGAACTGATAAGGAACACAACAAAGGTGTTGAAGTTGCTGCTAAATGTTTGTCACTCACAGCTGCATGAAAATTTTTAGCAGTCATTCTTTTCAAGTCATATTTATAATAATTGGGTTTTAATCTTTAGGGGCTCACAAGATTATAATGACTTCTGGGCATTCCTGAAGAAGTTCAAGGCTTTTAACAGGAAGAAAGCAATGCAGCAAAAAGGTACCAAATGCTGCCTCATTTGCAGATTTAGAATTGACTTATATTAATATTGACAAATTTGACATATTATTGCTAATTGTTTTTTGGTTATTTATCTGGTTAAAATTGGTTAAATGCACCTATATTAATGGATAAGAATGATTCACATTATAGAATCAGATATGCCTAAAAGAAAAAATGTAAGATTGCAAGAATGTATATATGAAAACAATTTGATTTTTTTCTTATCATATTCTTTTTTTTTTTTTATTGTTTAGTTTTCATATTTGCATTTCAAGATATTCTTTTTCCAGGTAACAGATCTAAATCAAATTTGAAAGAGAGCAAGTTAGGTATACCAATGAAGTATGACAAAAGATACAAGATCAATCTCTCTGTGGCAACTAAGGACATGGAAGATATGTTGAAGTATGGAAGAAGTAAGCACAAAGGTAAAAACCCATTTGAAATTCTTACATCTTGTCTAAGATCAACAGTAACAACCCTAGATTTCTGCAAATGAGATAAGTTAATTTTGACAATAGCAATTTCGCAAGAAAAGATGCATTTTCAGGTATCCTTTTATTCCAGAAAAATCTCAATTGAACAAGGAGAGGATAGCTGAATTTAGAAGCATCTTGTTGCATTACTTTGATTTTTGCCAGAAGCAGAAGGTAATAGAAAACAGACCATTTAATAAAAAAAATAACATTTTATTTATACATTGCATTAGTCATTCTTATTTTTTAACTTTTATTATTGTTTTGACTGCCATTTTAATAGAGTTTGATATAAAGCTAGATCTAGAGGGTTTACTAATTTCTTGTGCATTTTTGGCAAAGGCCCTACAGGTTTTCCCCTACTTAGCAAGTATTTGATATTTTCCTGTCCATTGTAAGTTTCACTGTAATACCTAATAGGTTCTTTAAATAGATCATTTAAGGCACATTGTCTGTTGCACACCAATAAAAATTTGAAATACTTCTCAGAATTTCCTCATTATTTTTCCAGTTTTCAAAATTAATTAAGATAAAGAAGGACCAGCAAAATCTGCCCATATATCAGTATAAGGAAAAGATAATTGAAACACTGAAAGAGTACCAGGTAATTGTGGTGGCTGGAGACACGGGCTGTGGAAAGTCAACACAGGTATGTACTTAATAACAGGTGTCCCTAAATGTCTGTGTTAACAATTTAAGGTCCATGTCTAATTTCTGCTTTCTTGCTGTCATTTTCTTTTACTAAACTGCTGATCTTTGGGTCCAATATGGTATTCATGACTCAGTTTTAAGTTTTCAAATCAAGGTGTGTTATTTGTTGAAAATATATAAATTTTCTGTTGTTATTCTAGGTTCCCCAGTACTTATTACAAGCAGGCTACACTAACATTGCCTGCACCCAACCCAGGAGAATTGCCTGTATTTCTCTCAGTAAAAGAGTGGGTTATGAAACACTGAATGAATATGGATCAGAAGTTGCCTATCAGGTACGTAGAGGGACATGTTAATAAAACTGCTTAACTTGGTTAAATCTGCATATTTTATTAAAGCGTTCAATTCCCGACTAAATCAAATTGTGTTATCTATACTGTTGCAAGTTACTTTATTGAATGGGAAATAGACAGATATTACCTTTCTTTATAGGTTAGATTTGAAAGATCCAGAACAAGAGCCACCAGAATAATTTTCCTGACAGAAGGTACCTTTGAATTCCCTTACTTTACTATATTGGGTTCTCATTGTATAATGGTTAAATTTTAGATTAAAGGGATAGATGAATCTGAGAGAGAAAGAGAGAGACAGATGTACACGTTTGATCTGTTAAGTAACAAGATAATTACAGAAACTGATGGTTTTGTTTGAATATATAATGAAAAAAGATGCAACCTTAACCTGCAAAATATAATTGATTTCTTATGAATACACAATATTTGTTGTTGAAGGTCTATTACTAAGGCAGATGACAACGGACCCTTTCCTTAAACAGTACAATGTCATTGTAATAGATGAGGTAGGCTGAATAAAATTAAATAATGGATAGAATTATAATATATACCCTACATTTTATTACTAATATTGCAACCATTTTACTTCTATAGATTTGAGATTGGGAGCAATTGTCCTATTTCTTACTCTTTTCTTTGGTTTGGAGGTCAAAAAGTATTAGGGAAGAAGTTAAATAATGAAATGGTTCTGAATTGAAGCAGGGCACTGGAGGTCATTGTATGAAGCTGTTTATGTAGAGATCATTAAAAATGAAATATAGAATATTGTGGATGCATAAAGATTTTTTGTCATCTTTACCTAAAGAAAAGCATTCTATCTTTTGATTTGGATCGGTCAAAAGTAATGTACATTATTGTGATATGAGTGCATTTTCCAATTTGTGCTTGCATCATTTTAAATCTCATGTTTTTATTGCATATTTGGTGATTTTCTATGAACACATTTCCTAAAATACTTACATCTTAGTCATGTCTGTACTTCAGGTTCATGAGCGTCACATCTACACTGACTTCTTGCTTGGTGTTGTCAAGTGTCTACTTCAGCATCGGGATGACATCAAAGTGGTCCTCATGTCAGCCACCATCAACATTGACATGTTCAGTGGATACTTTGATCATGCCCCAGTCATCAAGGTACAGCCCAGAACTTTATAATTATTAAAATTGAAAATATTGCTTAAATAAAGAGAAGGACATAGACTCATTATCTTACATCTTGAGAATATGCTTTTGACAAATCTAGATATATAGAATTTATTTTACAAGTATTTGAGAAATCAACCATTTACATAGTGGAATGATTAAGTTAGTATTTATTTAGGTGCCAGGGCGTCTGTACCCTATACAGTTGCAGTATCACCCCATTGACCAAGCAGATAAAGAGGAAAAAAAGGGAAAAATTGATCCATCACCTTACCTAAAGATAATGCAAATGATAAATCACAAAGTAAGTATTTAGTCCTGCTTACATTATCATTATGATTATATCAATATTTATTTTCAAAAAAAAAATGGTTTGAGCATTTGAATATTTTGAATTGATAAACATATTAATAGAATACATATATGTTGCTCCATTATCTGATGCTGTTGGTGTAGCACTGTTTACAAAGCTGCTTACGTCACATGGCAAGGACGTTATATCTAATTTGACTCAAAATTATGCAAATAAGTGTGCTGGACTATGGTATTGTAGTTTGTGAAAGCATCTCATAACCTTAATTTATAAACAACTAATTGCGCACTATTTGGCTCCTGTTTTAGTACCCAGACTCTGAGCGCGGTGATCTTCTGATATTCCTCAGTGGCATGGCAGAGATCATGACATTGGTGGAGGCAGCTAACATGTTTGCTCAGAAATCCAAGAGATGGATTGTTCTGCCTCTTCACAGTGCTCTCTCAATCTCAGAGCAGGACAAGGTGTGTATGGCCCAGTGTGTAGTGAAATATAAGAAAGGAAAGTCAAATAAAAAGATATGTTCACTTGATAGATTCATGAGATTTCAGAAATAAAAGTGTTCATTTGTTTTGATCAAAGTTTCAGCCATTTTCTGAATTTCAAAATTTCATTTTCTCTTAGAGGTAAGATATGCTTAATGCATACTATGATATATTTATCTTGAATTGCAGTATTGAAATATATTTCTAAATGAAAATTATGATTAAGTGTATCTTTTTTGTTCCCAGGTTTTTGATTATCCTCCTGAAGGCATTAGAAAGTGCATTATCTCAACAAATATTGCTGAAACATCAGTCACCATTGATGGTGTCAGGTTTATTGTGGACTCTGGGAAGGTAGGTTATTAACTTCCAATCAGCATAGGTCAGGATAGTAGATTCTTCTCTATTTACATTTAGGTTCATTTCACTGAATCATCAAAATTGAAGCGTTTTTTATCTTCCTTAGGTCAAAGAGATGAGCTATGATCCTAAGTATAAGATGCGTAAATTGCAAGAATTCTGGATCAGTAGAGCTAGTGCTGAGCAAAGAAAAGGCAGAGCAGGTAAATTTCAATAATATGTGTATTTGACCACAACATTCATACCTTATTAAACATTTTATTCAAAATTGAAACTAAATGAGCTAAAGAAAATGAATGAACCCATTAAAGACATATTCAAGGTGAATTATAAATGCATCTCTTTCAATTGAAATATATTTTTATTGTCATATGATTGAACAATTATCATCACTTCTCACAGGAAGAACTGGGCCAGGTGTGTGTTACCGTTTGTATGATGAGAGTGACTATGATGCCTTCCAGGAGTATGCCACTCCTGAGATACAGAGGGTACCACTGGATACTTTGATCCTTCAGATGGTCTCTATGGGGCTACCTGATGCTAGAAAGTAAGTTCATAACATCTGTCTATATTTTTTGGTTACTTGAATCTGTGTGAGACTAGAGATACCTATATTGAAATATGAGCAGCATATACTTGTAAAATAAAGTTTATATGAATATCTTTTGTAACTTCAGGTTTCCATTCATTGAACCACCATCTGACAGCAGCATAGAAAATTCTGTGGCTTTTCTAAAGGAACAGGTCAGCTCATTTTCCCATATCCTATTATGTTTTAAAATTGTACTCATATATTAATGTGAAATTTAGTGTCAAATTTAATCAAGGTAGATAATAAAGCATTTCTAACTCAATTGCTTTTACTCTAGATCTTATTAAATGCTACAAAGTATCACTGTTTTTGTGATAGGTTATATATCTGTTCACAGGGGGCTCTTACAGAAGATGAGAAACTAACCCCTATTGGTGAGATGCTTGCCCAGTTACCCGTGGATGTAGTCATTGGAAAAATGCTCATACTTGGTTCCATATTTCAAGTAAGAGATTTTATAGTGATGGTAATTTTGAGTAATAATGTAATAATAATTGTATAACAAAAAAAACATTATCAGTCATGTTTTTACAGTGTGACAAATTAAAGACACTGATTAGGTTTTTCTTTCAGATGATTGACCCTGTGTTGTCCATTGCTGCTGCCCTCAGTGTCCAGTCTCCTTTCACCAGCCGAGCTCACACTGACCATGATGCCATTGTAAGCCGATAAATGAGCAAATAATTATGTTTCAATAACTCTTTGGTCTTTGTACTTCTGTTATTTTAAAGAAATAATTCTAGAAAGGTGTGTTTCAGCCTGGGTTTCTTATGCCTGGAAATCGACCTTTTTTGCATCATCAAACAGCCAGGTTACAAAGGTCATAAATTGTGGTATGAACAAATCTTTGAGTCCAATAAAGGTTCATGTAAACAATGCATGTAAAATATTTGGATAATTGTTTCTGGCAAGGGAATTTCCAGCACTGAAGATATTTTTTTATTAAGTGATAAAATTTTAACTCCTCAGAGCTCTAGGAAGTCCATTGAATCTGACCATGGGGACCCCTTTACTTTGCTTAATGCTTTTGATGAATGGATTCAGGTGAGACATTTTCTTATGGAAGAAATTAAAATTGTGCACATGCATGTTCTATATAACTGAATATCTACCTATGAAAAGTTTTCTTCACTAAATTCCGATGTGTGTATGTATAGTGTCCATCATACTTCCGTTGTCATGAATTTCGGCTTCCTTCTTCCTGGTCACCATCTCAAAATTTAGTTCAGTTAAAACAAAAGCTTTCATTTTTTCAAAATAATTTCTTTGGTTGGAAAAAACTTTTCATTTATAAGCCTTAGATCTCTAATTCTTTTTGCATCACTCTGCAGTAAAGTGATTTGCCTCTCCCCTAGTATAGCCATTTCTTTTCAGAATATATTTGTATCTTGTGAGACTCCTCTTTCCAGCTTATTGTATTCCACCACAATGGGCTATTGCACCCTTGTGGATGATACAGATGATGTGTTCATATAATCTGCATACTATCCGCCTCTTTGATGTTGACCTGATCGTTGTCTTCTACAGAAACCCTGTCTTCATGTTCAACTACATTTAAGTTTTGGATGCTATGTATAATAACCTTGAGCTTGTTCCAAGGTGAATTTTGTACCAGTATTTCTTTAAATGTATATATCTTGATAGCTTACAGTTTGTTTATCTGCTTTAGGTAAAAGCAGAGGGAAGAGGTACAAGAAAGTGGTGTAAAAGAAAGGGATTAGAAGAACAGAGATTTTATGAGATGACCAAGCTTAAGAGGCAGTTCCAGGAGTTGCTGAAGGTGAACATATCTCATCCTTGTATAATAATGATGAGAGATTTTCAATTAGAATTTTGAAAATGTCAAGGTTGTACATGTATAAAACTAACGAAGAGTTCCAGACCTGGAGATATGTATTGAATGAATGTTTGTTTGTTTATTTATTTGTTTGTTTGTTTGTTCGTTCATTCATTCATTCATTCATTCATTCATTCATTCTTGATGACAACTGTTTCTCAGGACCATGGTCTAGTGGGGCAGGGGTCAGCAGGAGAGGCCCCAGATGAGAGATACTTATCCAGTCAAGAGAGGGCTCAGAGACATGGAGACAGGAAGAGGTTGAGGGAGTTGAGGAGGGAGCAGCAAAAAGCCACAAAGAAAAGAAAAGTATTGAAAGTGACAGATGAGGTAACCACAGTCAGATTTGTCTTTGTCAAATGTTGTTTTATTAATTTTATATACTTACCATGACTAATCTTTTGTGTAAAACTATTAAGAATGAGCAGCCCAGTTTACTGTTTAAATCATTGTTCCTTTTTTTTTTAATTTTTGTGCCTGTAAAGCTTAAATTGATCAGATAAAGTTTTTTTTTATAAATATTTTTGTAGGATTTTAAAGTTAGCAGTGATGAAGAAAATGATGTGGAGGCCAATGTTAAAGATTTGGAATTCAGACTGTCACATGACCTTGATCAGTTACAGGTGACATACATAGTTTTTCACATTGTTGATTTTGTTTAAAATCTACACCTCTTAATTCATTTGATTGCTTTATTTTCTAATAATTTTGTTTTGATATTTAATGTCTTTAAAAAAATTATTCATAGATAAATATCTTTGTTATTTTTCATTAATCAAATTTTTTTCTTATCTTTGAAAAAAATTTAATTTTTTTGTGATAATGATTATTTTAGGAAAAATCCAGTCGCAGTTTTACTCTGCGTGACATCAACCTGTTAAAACTGATCCTGTGCAGTGGACTCTATCCTCAGGTGGCCATAGCAGATGAATGCAACTCGTATAAAGCAGACTCCGAGCAGGCATTTCATACAAAGGTGAGATATTGATAGTTTTGTTTATGTAGACATGATTGTATTTAATGGGCCCAATTCATATGAGATTACACAGACAAAGAGATCCAAATATTTGGACATCTGATTATGCCAAAGTAGTCCTGTAAGAAGAACCATCTTTTTAAAGATGTTCACAAATAAAGTATATTTAGGAGGAATTTAGTTTGGATTATGAAGGTAAAGGGAAAGTGTTCAGTGAACATTAACACTTTTAACACATTTATGTCATAGCTCTCATTATTTTTCTTCTGAAAATAAATCTCTTTCCAAATTGGTTTTTGTTTATACAATTAGAGACAATGCAATCTTTGTTATAGAATAATGGTTAATGATATGATACTATTATATAATTTATTTCAGAGCAAGCCTTTTGTAGTGATCCACCCAACCAGTGTGTTTTCCTACAAGCCAGAGGTCTTACAGTTACAAGAGATAGACATGGAAAGAACTGAAGTAGGGAATCAGAAATATGTGATGAGCAGCAAGCATGAACTGGTGGCATTTGTGTAAGTTGATATACCACAATGGTTTAGGTCACTGTTTTTGTACCTAGACAAATTGGCTGTATTATTAACACCATGTAATGTACCCAGACCATTAAATCTACAGACTTAATCAGTTAATACTGGTGATCATTTTAGGAGCCTTTGAAAACTTCTCATATTATCTTGTATTGAAGATCATTGTTGGAAACCAATAAGCCATACCTTGTAAATCTGATGAGAGTCCCAGCACTGCAAACCCTGCTACTGTATTCAAACAGCCTGGACACCAATGCTGACTGCACCAGGTGAGAGGGTTGTCCAAACTGTGTGACCAGACACCCAGGTGACATGGTTATATGATTTTTCTTACTGAAAATAAAGAGAGAGGGGTCAGTGTAAATTGTGGTTAATTCAGCTTGGCGGAATGCAAGTGCTTCATTACAGAATCAAAAGATTGTATACCAGTGCTTTTTAGATTGGGTTTTCTTGCATTTTGTTGAAAAGTATTATCCTAAGTTTTCATGAGAAATTTAAGAACGTGTATGCTCACAATCTGCATTATTTGATGCAGCTTAAGATCAATGGCTCACATCTCTGAAGAATTATAATATCTTAAGTATATGGTTGCATTTCCTTTGTTGATCAATATGTTAAATCAGATCACACCTTGTCTCTGAGTTAAAAAAATGCCAAGTTGAGCAGTGTTGGTTACCTGGTTATTGCAAATGATGAAGTTAGGCCAGGCAAAAATGGTTACCAAGAGTGACAAACACCAATTTTGAAGAAATCAGAATCTTTTTCCCTTTTTTTCCTCAAATGGAAAAAAGTATTTGGTATTGGTATGGTAAGTGAATCCAGGAAAAACCCAATGCTGTTTTTAGGCTCTAAAATTGCTGGCACTGTGGATTTGACATTTTCACCCCTGAATTAAAATTTAAAAAAGACAACAACCGAACCTGCAATTTAATTGCTATGCTCATAAAACATGTTTGTTACCAATATACAAAAATCATTTTTTCTACCTTTTTTACGAAGATTTGCTGCTCCTGAACAAACCTATCAGAATGAACCATGTTTATAACAGTTTCTTTACAACATTGCCCTATTTAAGCAGTTTTTTCAAAATGATATATCTTTTTATCTTGTCTTTCAGAATTGTATGTGAAGGTTGGCTAGAGCTAAGATTTGCAGAAGTGGAAGCTGCAGAGAACATTATGTCTGCTGTTATCCAGCTCAGAACTCTGCTGCAAGAGTTGCTCAAAATGAAACTTCAAGGTAGAGTTTTCCTCCATTACCCACATTATTCATAGCGGTAATCAAACATCACTCCTCTTGTAATCTTCCTCATTTTTAGACATTCTCAATATTACTTCCAAGGAGACACATGGAAACTAAGGTTTGATAAACACGTAAACTGATTTAGAAACTCCCACATTAAGATCTTCCCCCTTTGTTGGACATAGATGGGAAAACACAAAGGCTGTCCCTGTCAGATGATGGGTTCATCCATTGTCTTTGGTACTAACTAAATAAAACACAATAGTGACTGTCATAGCCACATGCTGGAGCATCGAGACACATTTGATTCTGCTCCCCATGTGATCTGACCCTTTCTGTTGCGCTTTTTGCACTAAATTTCCTTCAGCTGACCTTCTGTGGTAGTTACACATTAAGATCTTGATCCTGCTTTCATGTGGTAATACTATAAAAGAGCATTACAAACAATGTCTGTATGCTTTTTTAAACTACACTTGGCACAGACCATTGTGTATTGTTGCTATGAATAGAAAGAATGCTTCTATTTGAGAAACCGAATAATTTATGACAATATGGTCAATTGCTTCTTTTTTTTTCATTGTTGTAGTTGTTTTTCATTGTCTTGCTGCTGTCTATATGTCTGTACTTTTGCATGCCACAAAAATCTTTGTTACGCTTCAACATGAAAACATTAAGAGAAAATTTCATGTGATTTTTGTGGCAATCAAGTATATGCCCTGTGTATGTGCCTTGTCAGTTATCAAGAAGTACAATTCAATCAAAAAAACTTATAGAACAGGCTCAGCNTCTATATGTCTGTACTTTTGCATGCCACAAAAATCTTTGTTACGCTTCAACATGAAAACATTAAGAGAAAATTTCATGTGATTTTTGTGGCAATCAAGTATATGCCCTGTGTATGTGCCTTGTCAGTTATCAAGAAGTACAATTCAATCAAAAAAACTTATAGAACAGGCTCAGCTTGTCATGTCTTTCCGTAAGATAATGCATGTAATAAAATCAACTGAACTTAAGGCGTGTATGGGCATTAAGGCCTGGCTAGTCCTGGCACAGTTAACGCCTTATTAGTTTAAGCCAGCATCAGACCAATAAGTCTGAGGTTAACAGACTATTGAAACCACAATTGTTATTACAGAGCTTACGGTTAACCACGTTTTTTCTTTGTTTTTTAAGTTTCTGAACTAAAACTTACAATGGGAAAAAGTATATCTGTCTGCTTTGTTAGAAAATGTTTATTTAGAGAATTTTGATATCCTTTGATATATTTCTCCTTTTCACATCATTGTTCAAACAAAAAGGTTTTTTTTTTTCCTTTCATTTTGTCTTTGTTGGTATGTAAAAGCGAAGATCAACATTTTTGATTAAGTTATTGCTTGTTTCTCTGTTTGTCAAACTTTGTAGTTCATTGTACACCATTGTGATGCCTTTAAAATGACTCTAGATAAAGCTTTAGGGGGTATTACTATATTTTGCAGGATTTATGAGTTAAATTTGCTGGTGTTATTTCTGTTTTATAGGCATTAGTTTCTTAATTCAGTGTGTAGGTTTTTTCTTGAAAGAGTCAGTTTCCATCTGCATTACATTGGAGTAGGTCAAGTTCGCGCACTTATTGCCTCTGTGAATTTTTACAAACATTGGTGTTGGATTATTTCCCACTGAATCAGCTTTCCATAAAAACATTAACAGGACAAAGACTTCTTCAAAAGGAGGACCAGTCAAAGCTGATTTTTTTAGCTCTTTTCTCAAGCTGCATTTTTTGTCCAGGCACTAAAAACTTCCAGTTGAGAGTTCTAATTGTCACCACCCACTTGCCGTTAACTATTGCAAGAGTGCTAATGCACTATTAGAGATGAGAGTCACTGTCATGGAATCTGCACTCTCTCACTGATACTTGACATCCTTGGGGTGGGTTAGTGACTGCCCCATGTGTTCAGATCAACTTACATTGTTAGTGACATTGTTTTTCTGTTTATAGTGACATCGGCTCAGTTGTTGCTGATGGACCATGGCTCTTGAGGTTTGGGATGGACTGGTGTGTGGTTAAAACAAGATACATAGAGCATTGTTTTACAAACCACAGTTTAATCTGTTTTGACAAAAACATGTTGACAAAGAATAGAGGAGAGGTGTAATGCTGCAATCAAAATGACAAACACATCGCGGAAGTGATTTATTCCCCCATTCATTCTGAAGAATTGTAACATTTATTGACATTTCAAACAAGTGGAATGACTATATATCTTTTTAACTCCTGCACTCTGTAACAATCTAATAGTCAACCATGCAGAGAAGAAAATTTTGATTTAAAAACCATTTGGGGTTTCAACTTAAATTCTCAATTTCATATAACTTGGGATAAATTACGAGCTTTTCTTGCAGTGGCATGACAAGAATTCATTACAGATGATTTAGATATTTGTACTGGTTTCCCACTCTCTAAACAGTGAATTCATAACAGCTTCTCAAAGAAATTTTTAAAGAAACATTTTTTGTTATTTTTGCATTTACTTTGCTGCATTTTTTCTTACTTTAAAGTAGTGACATTCTAACTCACATATTTCCTGTCGCTCTTAAATGCTGTAAATATTATGTCAGGAGTCGATAATCCAGTCAGTGTGAACTTTTAATTATTAAAATAGAAGAAATTCATTTAAAAAAGATAGTAGAAACAAATGATAAACAACCACAAATTAAATCTTACTAAAATTGGTTCATAATCTATAAAAGATAACAAATTTTTAACCAGTATCACTTCAATTCATCCACTCACTTCCAGATACTATAAACAAAAAAGAACAGGACGAAAAAGACAAGTTCAACCCAAAGTTCAGAAAGCTGGAACGACTTCTGGCTGGCAAGCTGACCAGTTTCCTGGATAGTAAAGTGGTGTACTCTATCCGCCGAGTTCTGGCTGCTGAACTCCAGCACCTCTATTTGGGCCCAAGCGAAGGTAAAGACTGACGCCTTGATCCATTTTTAAGTTACAAAATTCTTCACAGAGTTTTGCAAGAATTTTTGTTCATGATTTTCAGTGAAATCTGGAAGTAGTGTTTAATTTCTTTATGTATTCGAATTTACTTTCAAATGTGTAGATCCTTTAAATCTTTTTATTACAAAGATTGACATGATCCATCATTCAAATAAGCCATGTAGGGAGCAAAGTTGATATGACTGATACAAAGCTTGAAAAGCACAGTGGTGCTGAGTTTAAGAATGTATGCCCCGTGTAGTACTTTCATGTAGTGCCCTCAGAGGCACATAATAAGGTGAAAGACTAAGAATCATACTGACTTTGATCTACTTATAGCCTCAAAGCCTTAAATGTCAAACAAAGTACTTTAAGTTTCCCCAGAGATCGGCATCATGTTTAAAAAAATGCAAAATTTAAAAGTACATGCAATTGTTTAAATAAAATTATGCATAGTGAAAAAAGCATTAGCCTGAAAGGATATATTCATTTTAACAACTCTGTATGCAGCTAAATAAATGATATACAGATATAGCAATGTTTTTTTCTACAGCCTATAGCCTCATATAAGAAAAATGAAACTTTAAGTCAGTTTTTAAGCATTTGATATTTAGAAGGTATACTTTCCAGATGTCAAAGGTGGTGATGATGTAATCAGTGATATTATGAAGTTCTCTACATTGGGAGGGGACCCACACCCAGTGAAAGGAGGGATCCAAGTCAAGGAATATTTGGTATACAATTGGTGAGTAATATGCAGCTGATCTTAGCTTGTATACTAAAGAGCAGCTTTATTTGGTAATTATAATGTATGTTTAGAATTCAAGACATTGGCTCTCCTGATAACACTGAATATCGCAATTAAAAAAATGGTATACAAAAGTCTCAGTTTAACTTAAGTTGGGATGGTGTGTTTTGTATCATTATGTCTGGTGACTGGGTAGCAGAATGGTATGGCAGAGTACTAGATTAACATGGAGGTTGGGGATTTGAATTCTGTTGGCAAAAAGTCCACATGGAATCCCTATACACTTTCTCCATAGTGTCTCTGTTCACCTAGTTGTAGAAATGGGTATTAACACGATTTGCTTGGGAGTTACCTGCGATAGACTGTCACTAACCGTGGGAGGTGAAAGCTACAGTCTTTCTCGATGACCATTGTTCTGTATATGAGTTTTCCACTATTGTCAAAATTTTACCCAGTAACTGTTGTCATAGCTAGTTTTACCATGGTTATTTTGTGTTGGGCATGTCAATATTATCAAAGAATTGTGTACAAAACAAGTAAGGTTGC
>NW_019774447.1:0-53641 GCF_001039355.2 Lingula anatina
CTATTATTTTACCCAGTTGGTAGGATAGTCTTTGTCTACCATCTTACCCAGTTGGTAGGACAGTCTGTATTATCTTACCCAGTTGGTAGGACAGTCTGTATTATCTTACCCAGTTGGTAGGACAGTCTGTATTATCTTACCCGGTTGGTAGGATAGTCTGTATTATCTTACCCAGTTGGTAGGGTAGTCCCTGTATGTGTCATTCCCACAGTCTCTCCAGACATAGTAACTGTAGTAGTGGTCACTGGGGTCAGTGGCATGGCGGCTGTTGTTAAACCAAGGGTGCTGGTCACTGGTATGGTTGGGGATGAAGTCCAGTATCAGGTGGAGACCTAAAAGACCACATCATACTAGAAGTTAAAGATAAAATGATAGGCACACTTTATTGGTAGTGTATGCATTAGTTCTAGTGTCTTATCGAAAAAAAAATTTTTTTTAATGATGAAAAGATATAAATTTCCAAAGTTTCATGTGGCGTTTTCTTAATAAAAAGTACATGTTGGTTAAAAATTAGTTCTGTGTGTTGAACCTGATCAGGGTTTATCAGTAAGGCTAACATAAGGATACAATACACAAATATTCCAAAATATATATATTAAGATTAGTTCCAAGTATTTCACAAAATGTGAAAATATTTAGTCCAGCATTTGATCGTAAAAACAGTCAACCAAAAGCATGACATCAGTTCAAATATATTTCCATTATTTTATGTTACATATTGTATTTATTTTGAAAAAAATGAAAAATTTTCCGATGGTCTGCAGCTTGGTTAAAACTTAATCCTTGCCTGTTTCTTTCATTTTTGCTGTCAGACTCTTCATATCATCCAGTGTACCAAACACGGGATCTATATCCTTGAAATCAGACACATCATAGCCAAAGTCCTTCATAGGGCTCTTATAGACGGAGCCCATCCACACAGCACCAACGCCAAGGTCTTTGATATAGTCCAGACGGGACTCGATACCTGCCAAATACATTAAAGATTTTTTAAATGAACAGTATAATTTGTCATAGCTATATACATGTACACCACATTTTAGGACTAAAAGTTTTGACTGATTTAGGACCCATAGCCATTTTGTGAAACTCATTTTCCTGCCTACCATTCAAATCTCCTTTGCCATCAGCATTAGAGTCCTGGAAGCTACGAGGAAAGATCTGGTAGACGATGGACTTCTGCCACCATTCCAACTGGGGAGTGGCTGGGCAACGTGGGTACACAACACTGACACTGAGGGTGAAATAGAAGGTTTAAGCATTTCCATTTGACAGCGTGAACATAATTGCTGAACTATGATGCTTGTACTGAGTATAATAATAGCTGACACTTAGGCCCCATTCAGAATAGGGGATTTACTAGTCCAGGGATCAAATATGGCCTACCAACTTGAATACTTCCCCAAGAGATATCTATTCAGTGTCTATCAGCAGATTGGATGGCAAGCTTTTTTAGTGGGTCGCCATATTTGACCCTCAGACTAGATAGTCCTTTATTCTGAATGGGGCCTTAAATGCTTATTAATTCAATAAAACCAAGCTTTTTAAAGTAAGAGCAAAATGTCTTTTTCTCACCCAATGATGGTGCCAAGTATCCCCAACCAGCCCAGTATATAAACACTCAGAATGGCCGTTCTCAAGTGGCGCCACAATGGGGCCTGAGAGAATCGTAGCAACGTGTCCTTGTCCATCCCAGCGTATGGCTGGTCGCTGAACACCTTCACCTTCACGTCCGAATTGGACACGTCATTCTGGTCAGTGGTGCCATAATTGGATACAGTGTAGGAGGACGACATTGTGGTACTGGCTGCGATGCAGGCTGCTAGAAAGTTAAAGTTGAATTTTATTTATTATTGAGTTAAGGATAGTATTACTATTATGATGTTTAATGGCATTTGCTGGCAAACTGGAGTTCAGCAATCTCAATCTGATCTGTTATAGATCTGATCTGAAATTAAAGCTTTGAAATGTCCAAACAAGATTTCCCCTAATAATTAAACTGTTGTATAATGATTCCCAAGTGTATTTCTATGGTATATAGCACCCCTAATACAGAGCACATTTTACTGATTACACTGTTTATTAGCATATTACATGCAATATAAATATTTATGTGATTTGTTTAAGGATATTTTTAGGTACTTATGTACTTTCACATTGCATAACACTCAAACATAATCATTGAATAAATACTTGCATTGATAGATAATAGTGTGCAAAAGCTGAAAGTGTGAGGAATGTTACCTTTTTTAGACAGTTAGGAATCTTGTTGAGTGAGACTGCACTCTTACAACTTACCCAAAGTCTACTTCTCATTACTGTTACCTCCCCCCGAGATAACCCTCTTTCATTGAATTGCTTATATATTAAAAACGAAAAAACTTAAGCAATTTTTGCACTATGATGAGACTGTGGTTGGTTAAGTTGATTGCAATACCTCATCTAGGTGTATATTTCCTGGCGATCCCTGCCCTATATCACCCTATGCAGCTTACCTGTGAAGTGTTTCCCTTGCCAGGTACCTCCCTACTGATAAGCGACCTGATGAAATGTTGACTTAAGTAGGAGACACATTGTACATGTCTGGTTTACACTGGAGAAAATGGATCAAATAATGTGGACACAGGAATGTTCTGGTTGACAACTTGTTGACAGTTTGATTTAGGCAGCTTTTGAAACAGTTCACAGTTGTGTTTTGGTCAGATTTTGGTGTCTATGAGAATTTTTTTAAACCAAACAAATTTTTTTATTCATTGATTAAGAGTAGAATTGGCTTGATTTAAAAGTTGGAACACAGTTCATTTTATTTGGTCCATTTTTTTTCCAGTTGTGTGTTCTTGGCTTGGTTCCTTTTTTTATGGGTCACAAAATGAAAACAAATGACTATTCTGTACCAAGAAATGCTATCAGCTTAATTAATTGCTCTGTTTTGCTTTCAAACAATATTTTTGATTGTACTGATTTCACAACTTTGCTCTAGGTCTCTCCCCTTGCCGAGATAGGCACACTGTGAGAGCAATGAACAGACAAACTGTTCAAATGATGTATGCACAGGCATGATAAGAATATGGAGGTTGCATTCCAGACTGTGTGACAAGAATACATATGTACGTGGAGTCTGAAACATGTGATGAATGATTAACAAGAGAATTTTCCCTAACATTATTTAAAATGATAGTTTTTCTGAGAGCTTTCATCTTACTTGTTTATGCATTTGTGACCTGGGTGGTTATAATCTGTGTGCAGAATATTAACTAAAATATGGAAAGACCGTAAAGACAGTATTAAGAACCGGGCATCATGGAGTACAGTGTAACCAATGGATTCTACAACAATCCCTGCAGTCTGCTTCTCTTCATCTTTAATTTAAAATGAATCACTGAATACAAGAGACATAAAGTCCTCATTTTGTGACAATTTTGTTTTATCCATTATTTTATGTCTATTTTTAAATTTATTTTCATATTTTTATTTATTTATTTATTTATTTATTGAGATATTACTGAGATACAGTATTTTCTGTTATTTTACATATTCAGATGCTTGTTAACAACTAAGGCAAAACCAGTCATGAAGATTATACAAGACATCTTTTGCCTCATTCTGAAGTTTCGTACCCAGTTAGTGTCATATCCATGGCAACGTGACCCGGAAAGTGGCTCCCTCTACCACCCTGCACAAAGTCACATGGTGCACAGTTACGAACAGTTCAAGGAGTTCTCTACTTTCCTCTTCAAAGGTTGGTGTGAAAAAATGCTCCAGATTTTAGCTGTTTTGTGTGTATTTGTTTACAACTTTAAAACAAAGTTTAATATTTGTCTAAGTTTTTAAAGATTCACCATATTGTTTAAACTATATCGGTTTTGCTGTATTATTTTAGCAAGCTTGACCTACCTTATTTGTATTCTGTCATCTTTTGGATTGTTTCTGTGAAATGTCTTTTCCTGATCTGTTTTATTTCTTTTTTTTTTTAAGTTGTAAACAAGCTGGCATTGCGTGGGTACCAACAACATCTACAGGAGCTGCTTTTAAGGTTAAACTTCAACAACTACTATAAAGGAGATGGACAGTCTTCACTACCCAGAACATGATTCAGTTGTCTTTATTTATTTATTTATTCAAAATAAAACAATTCAAATTAGGTTGGCCATTCAAAAACATTATTCAGCAGGAACCAATTCTGACAAAACGTAGATGCAAAAACTGCCTTCAAGATTGGACGCTCAGAAGAATGCAGCTTTTTTCTTTTTTTGTATAATTGAATTGAAACAACATGATATATTAAAATTAAATAAAGTCTGGAATGACAAGACGCATATTCAGTAGGAACCAGTATTAATATACCTATTGTAAAGTAGGGAGAAATAGAAATTGATAACCTAAAGGGATAATAACGCTTCATTTTGGCAAAAAAAATGAATTTTCCCATACTTACCAGTGGTTAATGAATCCATTTTTACATTCAAAGTTAGTCCCTGGTTTTTTTCTAAAAAGTTTGGTTTTATGTTAAAATCTCCTAAGAGATTATAACAGAGTATAGCCTTAAATGGAGGTCACGTGGTCTGAAGACAAGCTCAGATATCAGAATAATAGCTATAACTGCTGTTTTTGTCATAAAACAGAATATATTATAATTCTGTGAGTTATTCTCAATGTTTTTATTGTGAAATATAGACCTCATACGAAGAGTTATTATCCCTTTAACTATTAAGCAAGCAAGTGCAAGGCAAGAAGATTGAGTGAAAAGTTTTCTGATTTTTTGTATTAGTTCTCTCTCTGTCTTTTAATGAGTAACTGGAATGTATGATATCTTTATTTCCAGGTTTTAGAAAAAAAAGTAATTTAGTAAAAGCATAGAAGTAGTTCTCTACTTCTATGGTAAAAGCAATATGTTGCACCATGAAATACTTGTGCCCATAAGCTATGCTGGAATGTTAAAGAAGAATTGTAAAAATTGCTGATACTTGAGTTGTTGAATAAATTTTAATTTATTCAACAAAAAACTAAAACTATAAGGAAAAAAACGAAGAAAATTCCCTTTATGATATACAGTAAAAATAATTTATTTACATACAATACAATCTGCTCTACCAGTAGAAATCAGTTGTCTGTTACTAGAGAGGAGCACTAGTAGTTCCTCTCTACTTGAATTGCTTGGATTTCTGGTACTGTTATCTTGGGTTCAGAAGGTCTAATTAGACCGCATTCACAACGATTTGAGCCAGGCTTTACAAATCCTGAGACTAAATATGGCGGACGTACATGAAAGGAAAACCGCCTAATCTTTTAATAGTCTCTCTGCCTCTCACACGCCTCCCCACACGTCGTCCCTGCGGGGTACAGTCATCGACTCCGTTCGCCATGCTGAAGCTACCTGAGAAATATTAAGTGCACATGCTCATCAATTAAACTCTAGGTGAAGAAAGCATGGCGGCTGGAGGTGATCGAATGAAAAAAGCTCTTCTGTTCTATTATCTTTCAAAACAGAGACGAAAAAGATATGAATTGGCCCATAGAGCAGCAATGAATCGGCTATCTACGGAGATAATGTCACCAGAGATATTCACAGAGATATTCATGGAGATACCCAGCCCCAGTAGACGGAGGAGGAGGGCAGAATTTTTGCGTATGCAGTCTCATCAAGGGGCGCAGTTTGTTCTGATGCTGATGTTTGTCTTGTTCCCTACACCTGATCGAACTGGAAGGGGGGGTGTTTTCACGATTTTGATCCCGATTCATAGCTGCTCTACGGGCCAATTCATTCATTCAATTCATGGCGAACGGAGCCGAGATTTAATGACTGTACCCTTCAGGGACGACGTGTGGGGAGACGTGTGAGAGGCGGAGAGACTATTAAAAGATTAGGCGGTTTTTCTTTCATGTACATCTGCCATATTTAGTCCCCAGGATTTGTAAAGCCTGGCTCAACTCGTTGTGAATGCGATCTTAGTTTCGGTATTTTACTTTCTGATTTAATTGGCTTCCCTATTTTCTAAAAAAAAAGCCATAACAGGTCATATTAATATAACTTACTAATGGTAATATTAAGTCACAGAGCCTTTAAATGCTATTTTGATATAAAATTCTCATGGCAATACAACAGAGATATTGGAAACCTGTTCCAATATGGCCAACAGCTTTGCCAGGATTCTTGTATGATGTAAGCGGTCTTTGTAATAAATTATTTGAATTGCTCATTGGGCAAGTATTCATTGTTTATTTTGAATTTGTATTGACATACAGTATAATCTTTACCATTGATTCGTTTTTTTCTTTCTCTTTTTTTTCTTATTAGATAAAACCAGTCTATTTACAATCTTTTACCAATATCACATTATGTATTCTTTTAGAATCATTTTTGTTGAAATCATCCATTATGAATGAAAAGAAAACGTGAGTCGCATATACGTGTTTTTCCCATCAAACGTATGCAACGCATCACATGATATTTTTCATCCAATCGATAAATCTGGAGACACGTGTGTAGCCGCCATATTGGTTTGCCTTCCCGCATCCGTCAGGACTGCCCCAACTGACTAAACCTTCCAAGTACCAACGAAGTGAATCGCCTGGGGAAAAAAGTAGAGATGTTTATGTTTGTGCAATTGAAATCTCAACATTTGGAAAGAAAAAGATAAAGCATCACGTACACATGTTACTATTTTTTTCATTTTTTGAGAAACAAATTTAACTTTTTTAAGCTCTTGATAATACGAGTTTTTCACTTATTCACATACCTGTCCCAGACGGGAACACGTAGGGACCTCCTGAGTCTCCAGAGCAGGCGTCAAACTGTCCTTCTGCGTACCCCCCACAGAACATATAGCTGGTCACTGGCATGGCTAGATCTGATGTGGCAAAATAGAACACGATTGTAATTATGCTTGTTGTTCACATACTGGCTACAACAAATATATACGAAATACAACTCGTGAATGAAGTTAATGAAATCATTTTTGTATTGACTGTGTTAAAAATACTATTAAGAAAGGATCTATTACTTATTGACAAGGGCAATTTTAACCATGAGTTAAGATTGTTCTCATAATGGCGAAAGATGGTGACGTCTTTCTCTTGGAACTGCTCTCTGATACAATAGTTTGAATAAATGGAGAAAACTGAGATTAATATATGAACGAAAAAGTTTTGAACCACTAATAAAAATCCTTTTTTCTTGGATTTTCACACCAACACATTATTTGTCCTTCATATTGCGTCACGAAATGTCATGAAACATACCAGCATATGTCACGTAGCTCTCCTCGCACACTTGGCTATCAACCACCGGGATGACTGCCTGCATTAACTCGTCGGAGTACAGCCCGTTCTCATTCTTCCCCCAACCCGTGACCACGCCCCTATTCCCCGCCTTCACCCGTGTGTCACTACTGACAACGTCAGTCATGCAAACAGGGCGGACCCGGTCGGTAAACACCGCCCCCGGGTCTGGAACGCGCATCAGAGCAATGTCTGCGTCAAGGGAGAGAGGTTCAAAGCTGGGATGAAGGTGGATTTCCTCAACCTGAAAAAAAAAAAAAAACGGGAAAATAAATGTCGGGCTCTGTGCGTTTTGAATTGATTTGTTTAAAGGGATAACAACAGTTTATTTTGACGAAAAATGGATTTTCCAGGGATAAACGAAAAATTTTCCCAAACTAACCAATGGTTAATGATAATAATAATCTGTTCGTAATAATAAACTCTTAGAGATTATTACAGAGGTCACATGGTTCGATGGCAAGCACAGATTCCAGAATAATTTGGTGGTAAAATAGAATGTATTATATTTCTATGAGTTGTTCCCAAAGTGTTTATCGTGAATTGTGGACCTCATACGAAGAGTAATCCCTTAAATCTAGAATGTATTAAGAATGTGCTCTCCCCCTTGTAGCATGAAGATGTTTTATAAATACGTTGCTCAAAAGATGTAAGCTTTACTATTTTTACACATATTCCACGGTGACAGGAAAGCAAACTTTTATTTCTTTACAAATATAGCACAATGCAAAGCCTATCGTATTGTACACTGTCGACTGGATTTATTCTCTTGAATTTCCAACCATGTGTTAAATAATTCTGTCCATTCTGGCATGCCACGCAAATATAGATAATACCAAATTACCTGGAATGTCTGCACGAACTCATCGTCTAAGCTGTCGTCTCGGTAATATTTCCCTAGCTTTATCCTGAACGAGGCTGTTGAGGCTACAAATGCCGTCCCTGGTTCCACGACACAGTGCCCTGCAATATGGATGGAAGATATGAACAAGCTGCATGCGGCATTGCTTAACAATCACAACTTAGCACTTGGCTGTTGCCTTATTTATTTATTTATTTATTTATTTATTTTTCATATTTTTTATTTTTTAATTATTTTTTAAATTTATTTATTTTTGTCCACTGCTGTGAATGTATAACATTACTTTGTAAACACCAGTATGTGTGTTGAATACTTCATATAAAATTTAAGAACTATTTGAATGAAATTGTTGGAAAACATGAACAATAGATTTTAAAAAAACATTGTTTTATCAAAAGGAAGGGGGCACGTCCACAGCAGCATAAGAAAGATCCCTGACAATTCCGTTCATCCGTTAGAACTGATGTAACTGAATTCAAATAGAAAGGCCAGTAGACAAATAACCAGGGATCGCCAACAACCTACCTGCCGTCACAATCCAGTTCTCGTTGAGAAGAACGCCTCCACAGATAAGTGCCATCCCCTTGTCAACGGTTTGCCTGTAGAGGGCGACCTGCCACGGCCATTGCCCAATTTCGGTGACGTTTCCGTTTGTAATGAATGGAAGTCTAGGAGCGTTTGATTTACCGCACACTGAAAATGACGAAAAGAAAGGTATGGCTATTAGTCTTGAATCTTGCCGGGGCTCTTTGAACCACTTTTGGAGTTTTTTTTTTTTTTTTTTCGATCAAACTAATTAAATTACATTTACATTTTTGTCGCGCGCGCTCTCTTCATTTTTTTTTTTTTTTTTTTTTTTTTTTTTTCAAGTTTAAAACTGTATCCTAGAACTTGTCTAGTTACTTGAATTTTAATGCAGCATGTTTTCTTGAATTCGTATCATATAAAAAAGCAGTATTGAATTAAGCTGTTCAAGCTGTTTTTTCACTAAACCTACACAAGCTTATGCTAGTGCACAACCTGGCTGTTCACCTAACTAATGCAATTGGCTGATTGGCTGTTAACCTACCTGGTACACGAGCTGATTGGCTGTTTACCTACCTGGTACACAAGCTGATTGACTGTTAACCTACCTGGTACACAAGCTGATTGGCTGTTAAGCTACCTGGTACACTAGCTGATTGGCTGTTAACCTACCTGGTACACAAGCTGATTGGCTGTTAACCTACCTGGTACACAAGCTGATTGGCTGTTAACCTACCTGGTACACTAGCCGAATGGCTGTTTACCTACCTGGTACACGAACTGATTGGCTGTTAGCCTACCTGGTACACAAGCTGAATGGTTGTTAACCTACCTGGTACACAAGCTGGTTGCCTATTCGTCCATCTACCATTCGACAGGCATACGCGTCTTTTGCCCCCTACGAGCTGGTAGTGCTTGGACTCGCAGGAGTAAACCAGGGTGGTGTAAGGCTTGAAGTGCCCCTCTGGAACCTGGGAATCTGGGATCTCGATGGCGGGGGGAGGGGTGCTACTGCTTCTTGATACAAACCCTAGGCGGCTCCTTCCTCTTCCTCTGGCCAGTCTGAAAAAAAAGGAAAATAGTTGCAAAAACCCGATGTTATTCATTAAAACAAAAATAGTCATTAAAGGATGGTTTACATGAAGACGAAGCGGCAGTCAAGGTTCACGAAATATCGAAATTAAAAGTTAGAAAGATGTTTCATACTTAACATAGAAAAAAATTGTTTTGTATAAGAAAAAGGAATAAAAAGCCTTGCCATTAACGTGTTTTTTTTTTTTTTTTTTTTTTTTGCTGAAGTAAGCACCCTTTAACCGTTCCTTTAGATATAAAGTGACTTATAAAATGTACGTTTATCTGCCAAGACTTACCTCCCGAATACGCTGTTAGCTGACCGGCCAACAGTAATTTGGCGGATGGCATTTTTGGGAAGACCAGGATCTTCGCAAGTCACGACTACGGATAATAAAATTGAAATGATCAGACTAAATGGTGATAAAAATGTATTTAAAATAGTACAAATTAGAAATGGCATGGCATTAATATGCAGTGACATTATGTTTTTTTTCTTGGTATATATTTTGATATATAAAGTCTCTACGTAAAAAAAACAGTTTATAAATAGAATAATAAAGGTTTTCTATAAATGCTTTACAGATAAAGATACGGTGGGCGAGATTTTGCGTCAAAAGTAAGTGACTTTCGCGATTGAAAGCCATTATTATTTGGCTGCAAATACCATGCGTAATACATTCATTAGCTGTGAATACAAAACATCACGGCTTTTTTAATTCCTGAGTTAGGACAATACAACTAAAGAAAGGAAATGAATTTCAGTCGGGATGCACGTAATACTTCAAAACATTCACTGGAGACAACCTTACAAGGTACTGCTTGTTAAAGCACGTCCAAATGAAGTAAACATTTTGTGTCGAAAACTCCATCAAAACACGCCTCCAGGAGTCATCATTGCCTGTCACTTTAAGTAATTTGCGGAAAGTATAGACAGGGAAGCAAAAGTTCGCAAACCAATCAAGCGCTGGCAGCGTGCGGTTATTGCTCTAAGTCAAAGAATATCAAACAAAGCTTTTTCTCATATTTTCTAATGTCCATTAGCATCAAAGATGCACATATCTTGTCGCAAAAATATACAGTATATAAATATTATCATGGCTCAATCAAATTATTCAACTCCCGTTTCTACTTACATCGATTGCATCTCCCGCTGGTAGAGGACCAATTTCCGCTAGTACTGCATTCTACCACCAGGGCGGCGCCGTGTCGTGAGTAGCCGCTATCACACACAAATTCCACCCTGACATGAAAAAGAGCCTCGTTATTTTTAAGTTGATACATGTAACAATATCTAAATGTGCCAGTGGTATGACCGGTTAGACAAAAATTCCGAAAAATATCTTTAACATATGCATCCTCCCCAGGGAGGCGAGAATGTCTACAGCCAGACTACATGTATCAGGGTGTTCTGCGAACAATTATAATACCCAGACTTAATAGTGAATTTTAAAGGAGTAGCTTGCTTGTGCACTCGATTCGCTTTATGGCCTAACATGTAATTAACGCAAGTGGGCGTGTGCAATTAGAGTAATTAAAATTAGTATGTACCGTGAAATAGTGCAACATTGAATCCACCTTAGATAAGGAATTTGTATATAAGACATTCAGAAGTAATATCTGAGAGTTCAGATTGAGAGAGATTTAAGGAGGCTTAGGAGGACGGACGCGAGCCATGGGAGATTGTTCAGAAGTTAGAGACTTCACGTAGATTATGTAGCTAGCGAGCGTCAACAAATAAAGCATTAAACAGATCATCATGTGTCCTTGGGTTTTCTTTGAGCGACTTTACGTAAATCTGACACGAATCAAGGAATTGCGGATTGCGATTTGGGCGTTACAAAAAGATGTCATTACATAAGTATAAAAACTTTTCATTACATAATTGGCCAGCTCGCCAGGACACTTTTCATTAGTAGGGAAAAGACGACTAGGCGTCCATTGTAAACTGAGTGCGGTATATAAGAACTGAACTTTTTACTTTTATTTAAAATGTATGACTTTCGAAAAGTATCGTTTACGTTTTCTTTTCTTAATCCCTTTTCATCTTTCTTTTAATTTCTTTAATTTCTTTCTTCTTTTGTTTCTTTTTAACTTCATTTTCTTTCACGTTTTCTGTCTTTTTTCATTCTTTTCCCATTGCCTCCTTTGCTTTCTCCTTTTCTCCGCACTTTAAAATTGCTCTTACCTCATCCCTGGTGTGTACTCCTCTCTAGCACTAGTGATTTTGATTTTACTGTTAGATGGCGCTGTAGGCGTAGGGCATGTCACACGGATCAACTCACAACTGCAAAGAAGAAACGATTTTAAGCTCAGAAAATGATTTTTTAAATTTAGATATGATTTTATTTTTATGTAGGTACTTTAATAGTACCGTGCACTGATTGTTCGCCTCTTTAACTCTTATGACGCTTGTATAATCGGCAGTGATTTAGGATCATTTAGGAAATACTGCAATTATTTTTATCTCAATTCAGCCAGTGCAAATCTTGTAAATCAAAGATACACTTATCCAATAATTTCAAAAATGCCCTATTGCTGCTTAGGATAATTTATGTATATGTTATTGTAAATAGCACAAAAAAACATTGCATATAATCGTTAGAATGGGCGATTATCCAATATATTTTTTCTTACTGTGGTTGCTGTCCGCTCCACACACCGTCGTTACAAGTGCGCTCTGAAGGACCAACTAATCGGTATCCTTGGAAACAGGTGTACGTAACCTTTGACCCCTGAGCCTGCGCAGTATTCGCTGACACCCGACCATTGGGAGGGTTGGGTAAAGCCGGACAAGTGATGGCGACGGTTGTTGCTAAAAAAATATATTAAGTTTTTAACTTTCATACTGGTCTTGGACGTTTTAATGATTTTAAATAAAATTCAATTTAAAATGCAATAATAGCAATACCGTTCAATGCTAATTATTGTTCTCTCGTTCGCTCTTCGTATAATCTCTTTCACAATCTATCTTTCTCTCTCTCTCTCTCTCTCTCTCTCTCTCTCTCTCTCTCATCCATCATACAAGCACGAATGAAGTTGTCCTATTTACCGATTGTAGTAGTAGAAGTAGAAGTAGTAGTAGGCCTAGTTGTTGTAGG
This sequence comes from Lingula anatina, assembly GCF_001039355.2. Next base: position 12,838 of record NW_019774447.1, read on the forward strand.
AGGAGCGGAACCGATTTCACAGTGAATGCCAGTAAAACCATCTCTGCAGAAACAGCTGCCGTCAAAAGTATTACAGGTGCCCCCGTTCTGACATTGACAAACTGAAAAGAAACAAAGTAAACTTTAAAAAATCCACTCTCTTAGTAGAATTGTTTTGAATAACTTCCTGTTGAGCGTTGACAAAATTGTGATTAAGTGACGTTGGGGGGTTAGAAATTGAAAATGGTTTTCAGGCAAACAAAACAAATAAAATGCTCAGTATATCCATCATGATTTAGTGGGTTAGAAAATTGTGTTAAGTCAGCACTACCTTCCAATCCTCATTTCTTATTTATCTAATTGTCTGCGTATTTTTATACACATGCAATATATAAGATTAGCAGTATAGAGAGCTGTAAAATATATCTGTTAGCACTTTATTACTCAGTAAATTATATTTTATTATTATTATTATTATTATTATTATTATTATTATTATTATTATTATTTTAAAAATTTCTTTAAGGACGAGAAACTCCCATATAAATCTTAACCGTGCGTAAGAAGAAAAGTCTTTCCAGAAAATGCCACCCTGGGTTACTGAAAGGCTCATAAAACAACATTATGGGTATAAGCTTGAATAGCACGTTTCCTGAAATGTGATAACCTTAACTCATTTAGCCTTGGCCTTCTTTCGTGCTTCATGTCCGGAAAACGGTTCTTTTGTTTTTCTTTTCAACCGTTTGTGTCTAGAAATGACAGCGAACATGGAAAAAGACGAGTGAGCTTTATCGGGAAACCCGGATAGAGGAGTGTTCAGTTAAGCCCCCGATACACGGGACGTCGTCCTTTCTGTGTCCTTTGTGCGACCATGAAACTGGTATCGCTGTGGTCGTAGAAAGGAGGCACAAGCATCGCTTTAGTTGCAGAATCAAAGCTCAATGATCGGCCAGTTGGGAAAAATCTTATAACGTTGTCCCAAAGTGTAGAACATAATGTTTCCGCAGCATTACGAATTTTAGACAGCTGAGCTCAATAGATTCAACAGTATTTAATGTGTACATTTTAAAGGTTTGTCTGCGTGCCATAAGCAAAATGACAAGTTTAATTGTTTCCTCATTTGTTTTTTAAAACTATTTTCTACTCTATTCCTTATTCTTTATCAATTGATTATCTGATTATTGTCGAAAAGTGTAATCAAAATTATCAAGCCTCGTGAGGGGGCGTGGCTAATCAACGTACCTCCCCTACACTCCGTAGTAGCGCCAAACCTTCCGGGGGGACAAGAGACACAGCTCTCTCCCTGATTGGGGCTACACGTGGCACAGAATTCTCTTTTCTGGCACTCCGCCTCGCTGCTAAAGCTATCCTTGTCACATATCTTGCAGTACGGTTTCCAACGGTAGAAATGCACACAACTGAAATGATAAAAGAAAAGGTTTTTTTAGTTTCTCGTAAAAGCCTATGTAGGTTATTGAAATGGAGATAATAACCCTACGTATATATATGGTGCTGCAAAAATTCTCAATAGACGTTTTTTCATTTCGGAGCCATTCTTTGTTTGTTTTTCTCAAGTTGATTTTTCCATGAAGCCTAGCGGTAGGTCTGCTACTTCAGCTGGTCTGTGATTTTTTTCTTGTCATATTTTTGTCAACAACAATTGTCACGTAAATGAAGGAGTGGGTCCGTTTTTAAAAAGAATTGTTAATCGAAAGTGCACTCGTTCTCTTATCTTTCTCCCTTAAGTTGTTTTCCTACTTCGTGTGCGTTTGCAATTGTTGTACGTATGTACTTCTTATGACTAAAAGCTTTCAACACAACCAATTATTTTTTGTTCTTTCCCCTGTTCTCTTTTTGGTGTCATTAAGAAATAACGATGTCTGCGAAGTTAACTGAGAATAAAAGAAGACCTGTGTCATGACTGCATATTTCACTTTGCGGTATACAAAGACTCATGTCTGGCAAAATGCAAGGAAATAGACAAAAATTACGATTGCTTGAGCATAATCATTTACGTGTTAAGTAAAAAGCGATGGATATGTAAGCCACAGGTCCATTTAGGAATAGGGAAAATGCATGTAATAAACGGTGTAAGTTCCTCGTTACCAATTAGGAACGTAAGTCGTGTAACTTTGCGGTTGGCCATAAAAAGACATTTCATAGCTTTGTATTTTAATTAATTTTTTTTTTGCCTTTTTGCAATTGTCTTTCATTTATGTAAATTCTCGCAACTTATTATTTGTGTCGCCAATAAAAAATTTTTGCAGTATACCCAAACAGGATATTCAATAACTTAAGGCAAATTTGCATTACGTTAACTTTATCGAAACCATGTACGAGGCGCATTTAGCTTGAAGGTCTAATACACTTAAGCTAAAGTGCGCGTGTCACTTCACAATCCAAGGTTTGTTGCTGCGGATTTGTCAATTTGCGAATTAAAACTGTAATGTTTCGGATTTTTGGACCAAACCCGACATCAAATTAATTACCAGGCTACAAAATTTTGTATACTATTTGATGATAATTGTAAATACGAAGTAAAGGAACAACTTCGATGAGTTGCGGTGAATTTATGGATGACGCACTGGTCAATTGTCCGTGCGCACGCGCGCGTGCGTGTTTGCGTGTTGTCAGTGCAGTCTTCTCTAGATGTGTTTTATGCGCGCGTGGATATGTGTGAAAGTGTGTATTTGTGGGGGTTTGTGTGTATGAGAGACAGAATAGATGAGAGAGAGAGAGAGAGAGAGAGAGAGAGTTCGTGAGTGTGCCCAGGCGTGTGTTTACTCGACAACTTCAAAAACCCAGTTCAAAGTGGGGGTGAAGACAGCAATAAAACGGTGACTTACGCTTTGATATTCACTTGAATAGTTGCCCCGTTTTGGCCACAAGAGCAGGTTATGTGCTCGTCCGGGCAAACTCCTCCCAATCCAAACCCCACACTTGGTCCTATGGCTTGATACAAGTACAGCACAAATATCAAGACACCGCAGGCTTTCGGCATGTTGCGTTCTGAAAAGAATATGACAGAAAACTGACATAAGATGAAAATGTAGAAATACAAGAAAAACGGCTAACTAAAACATCTGTGATTCATGAATTTAAAGGAATGTGTTCAGTAGCACATTACATGATGTATCGTGAAAAAAATAATAAAGCCAACATGCATGATACAAAGATGTATAGGTAGACTTCGTTTTTATGCTCGTACTCTCTATCTCTCTCCTTTCTACCATCCTGAGACAAACCTGAGACAGTCAAAGTTTATAAAATTAGCATCTCTTTATAAATAACATATATAGATGTAAGATGTAAAACTGTTTGAGATGAAAATACCTTTCGTGATATGTCAACTTTCCCCTTTCTCTTGTTTATTTCAGTTTAAATTTCTGTCTCCGTCTTGGTCCCGTTACTTACTGCCAGTTTCCGACAGCACGTTTGGCTTTTTTATGCCTTACAAGCGTAAATCCGCTTCAAGAAGATTAAACTCGCCTGTTTGACGTCGATTATTTTAACTGTAGCCTATATACTATACGACGCGGAAGTAGGGAGAGTTGGCTGCTATTTATAAACGCTTAGTTTTAAAGATCCGTGTAAGTGGTGGATGCCATGTGAAAGCACTTAAAAACCAGAGCGATTTTGCTGCAAGCGAAATTCAGTAGGTTAAAACACAGTGAGAAAGATATTCATTTTTGCGCTCCTGGCGTTTGAGCAAAAGAGGTGAACTCGCTCTGTCATTTCAAAATCCAATGCCTATTCACAGCTTTGCTATTACGCCGTTGAAAATGGGACTACTCTATTTAAAACTATTCAATTTTAAAACAATTAGGCCTATATTAAAATTTATTTTTATATTTGATAAACTTGAAAAGCATGAAAAGATACACGTTGGCAATACCCGCTTAAAAAGGAGTGTAAAAAGGTTTGGTAGCAGAAACCAAGCACCATAATTCTAACGGATTGAAATTTAAAAGTCAAACCTTTGTAATGCGGAGGTTGATGCCAAACTGTTTTATCCATTTCGATAAATACCAAACTGTTTCGAAATGGGGTCCTTGGATTAAATCATCAGACGTAAGCGAGGAGCGGACGCCTACGCACCAAAAATCACCGTGACTCGTAGTTGGGAATGGCGTCGCCTGGAGCAAGGCTGAGCCACTCGTCAGCGTTTGTTGACGGGCGTTCTCAAGGTGAACCTTTTCCCTATAAATATTGTCGCTGGTGCTGTTATACCACAGTACGTTTCATGGTGATCTTTTGCGAAAAACAAAGACAAAATTTTTTGGGAATATAAATAAAGGCACTGTGACTTATGTTAAGACTAGGGCAAAACCAGCATTAGGTTCAATATGACGCTCATGGTCAGGTACATTGAGGCGGGGAGGGGTGGGGGGAAGGTCCAAATCCTTCCCCCTCCTTTTGAATTTCTTTTCTTTTTAATTTTTTTCATGGAACAGAATACAAGAAGACCTGTACAGGGTATATGAAGATGAAGCTAAATGAACCTCTTCAGGTTAAAAAAACTTGCAATAAAATTACTGAAAAGAAAAGTAGAAATAAGGAAAAGAAAGTAATAATTTGTATGCCGCATAATTGTGTACTTTGATTCATTTTGTAAACTAAAGGCAACTAGAGAGTTTTTTTAATAACATTATATTAATGCCAGGGCTTACTCCATCCCCTATTAGCCTAAAATGAAATTAACAAAGATTTACATAAGCTGCTTCAGACTTCTGTTGCTAGGACACTTTTTTTTAAAGGCTAAGGCCATTTTGAGCTCACTCAAGAAATAAAGTCGTGGAAATATATCAGTTACCCATTCTTCCATTTGCGAGAGCTCTCTTTATTTTGACTGAGAATTCCATTTATGTTTCAAATTATCCCGTGATATCCTGCGATATATCTCTCTGCGCTGGACCCACGGCCTTGTATTGTTGCCAGCTTTGTTTACGTAATAACTCCATACCGACAGTGTTCACAAGCGGCCATCAATAAGGTAGTAACTGTCAGTAAAGACTGAAGTATTTGGTAGTCCGCTTTGATATAAATACAAAAATTTACTTGGTCTGTTTTAACAAAATCGGTTATTATAGGCCCTGGATATTGGACGTGACGAGTTACACACTTATGACTAACTGGTCCTTTGTGGAGACAATAATTAAAGTCCGTTTTTCCCGTACAAAAGAAAAATATATATCAATTCGACACCCAACGAATCTGTAGCTTTTATTTTGCGGTTGATTTCATGGGGATTTCACTTACAGCATAATGAACAGGATTCACGAAAACTTCATCAACCGCATAACATGTTTAAGCAGACAGGCGAAAGTCTACAGATAAGTATTAAAACAGGACACACGTAGTGAGTAATTTTTTTTTAAGTGATGAGGATAGAGACGATGGGGCTGCCCAGTTCACTCTAGAACAAACACACCCGAATGGGCTAAAATTATATGCTGACACGTTTAGAGATTTAATTTAACTTCATAACAGTCCACGCGTTTTACCTAAAATCTCCAATGCACCGTCGTGGTTATAATTTACGTTAAGAGATTGCTGCCACCCGTGTGACATCATTAATATAAATAACACTTTACGTGAATTTTTGGTCGTGCTGAGTCCTCAGGTCAAGTCATTAAGACACGTATTTGTGGCTTACAACCCTGAAGTTAGTAATTATATAGTGCAGGTGGATTTTCAGACTGGTAAAACCAAGGCGAGGTATGTAAATAGTGATAACGCACAGTCCTCTTTTAGGGTGAACCACACGCATCCTTAATATAATTATAATCGATTACGTAATATTTTCTCAGAAAATGTCATAGTATTTTTTTTCATAGGAAAGAATCTAACTGAGGCATTATTCGACCTCCCTCACTTATAAGAGCAGATGCAGCGGAGTTAATACGCGTATGTACCTAAATGATATTTCGGTTGCAGTAAAAAGGATTAAGTTTTTTTTTTTTTGCTTGATGAGCTGACGCCGGATTCAGAGGCTCCAGAAAGGCATGACCAATAGCTTAAACAGTGCTGTAGCCCAAAAACACTTATCTGCGAAAACTGACCCCTGTACCTCCTTCCCCCTCCCCCCCCCCCCCCCCTACCCCCGTCTCCCTTTCTCCCTAAAATAAACGAAGAATAATATGTGACTGGTTCTGTGGAAATAATGTAAAACAGTTCTGGTTCATAAAGCACAGCTTATCGGACTGCATCAATTGTGTAATTGTAACTAAGGAATTTACTAAACACACTCACCTCTAGTCCGCATTTCGGAAGAGGCCAGGTAGTGTATTGACTCATGAAAAAGTAACTGAAAGAAGGCGGGAGCAAAAATGTCCATTAGCTTGGTAGTTGGATCATAAATGAAAATTATTAAACACAAGCCGCAAATGCTAAAATGCTTCAAATGTGCCGAGGACAGTGTTTGCTGCATTGTATTTAAAAATACAGCGGAAGAGCCGGTATTTACTTCATATAACTGGGGTAGACCCAACTGTAGTAGAACAAGTTTGGTAAATTTCTCGTGAACCTTCATCTTGGAGCTCGAGTGCTCTTTTATAGTTTTTGATACTACAGAAAAATATGCTGGTGTCGCAACTAAAGCAATCAGCAGTAAATCACAATATTCTCTTCCTACATTTAAAAATAGTCCAAATTTACTCTTTTCGCGTCGCTTAAAAGCATGTGACATGTTTAAATATCAGATGTGATAACATGACATATGTGAGCACGTTTCTTTGTGTAGCGCGATCACCTTTACCCTTAAAAAACAAATCAACACCGATTCACATTATCAAAATTTATTTCTATACAAACCATACTGACCAGCAGTAGGCATCAGGAACTTTGATCTACAAATATGTAATATCCTTCTGGCACAAAAAAATATACACTTCAGTGAATACCTCAGTGTTATAGTATCAGACCCAATTTGCACATAAATAATATAACAACCTCACAGTATTTGTAAGTCTAAATGACCTTCTGGGACTTTTTTTTCATTTTTTAATTGATGACAACCATAGAGAATGCTGAATAAGTATGTAAGTCCCTGAATTAGATTGTCTACTACTACAAGACCACTGTACCAACTTTCACCTGCTTAACCTCCTTTGACTTATTTGAATTTTTTTATTTTGTAAGACATTTTTTCCTAAAATGTTTTCTATCAACTACAGAGACAAGAAAGCTATCCAAATGGACATGAAAAACAATCACTTGTAAAGGCAATTAGTTAAGTTGTACTTTCTCTAATTACAATTAATCTTCTCAAGAGCTGTTACTTATTTTTCAATGAAAATACTTAGATATTTAGTGGTGACAATATGTACAATTTTTCATGAATCTATTTCTGGACTTCTTGTCTGTCAGTAAAGATCAGTAAAATACTGACAGACATTGTAAGACTCAATATAGACCAAAAATGTATATATGTATATATACACGTGGCATATTAGATTATCTGACTCTTTTTCCAGAAGGCAGCCGATTCTTCTTCAACTTTAAGCTCTGAATCAAAAGCAAAAAATTCAGCCAAAAAATGCAAAAAAATTGTTGATTTACTTCACACTCTGTTGGCAGTTGATCTCCGAATATTGTTCCATTTGTTGGGATTCTTCTTAAAGTACACCACTGTTCCAACGACCAACGCCACAATAACCAAAATGGCGACCACAATTCCCACAATGAGACCAACTTGCGGAACAGTGCGGGCAACGTAGACTCCACCCTCCGCTACCTGAAACTGTGCAATCCCATCATTCACCTCTGCATCCACTTTTGTCCATGTTGCGAAATTTGAGCTGCTTGTGCGATAAATGCCAATCTCTGAAGACCCTGGGTCAATCTTCATCTGCAAGGTGACTTTCTTCCCTTCATCGGAGAACTTCTCTTCAGGGTGAACAACAATATAGCTGCTTGCATATCCCTCACCAACCTAGAAGATAATAAGGCATTTGAATTACGTCTAGATTCAAAATGGTTAGTTGCTTATAAAGTAGACTTCCCAAAATAATTCAAGTAAGAGGAAAAGACAAAAAGAAGCCTTAAACTGCCTCGTGCCACATTGCTCAACTATTAATTTTGATAAAAACTCAGTTTTTACCTTTTAACTCACAGCTACACATAAAATGACACAAAAATGTCTGTATCATATTTTTTTGTCAAAAAGCCAAATATATACAAATTGAGACTCGTCTCTGTGATGTAATTGGTACTTACTGTAACTTTCTGATTTGCTGCTTGAACTTTCTGCTCTCCTTCCTCTGCTTTCCATTCTTCAACTGACAGCTTGACCAATTTACTGAATGTACCCTGGGACACTATCACTGCTGCTTTCCTACAACAATAGAAACATACATAAATACAATAATTTATAAAATAAGCAATAGTAAGTACTAAATAAATATGCAGCACGTGCATACTCAAACAATTTATCTCGTTCTCAAAAGAGCTTTTTTTTTCAGTTATGGGCAATGGTATATTTGAACAAATTGTTAAAAAAATTATTATTTTAATTTTAGTTGCCTATTCATTTCATTATCTGGTACTGGTGCACATTTTTGAAAAACATTTAGAAAATATCTCAAATCACCCTCTTGCTCATTGAAAAGAAAGCATCACTGTGAAGTAATTGGAAAATAAATTGAATTTTGTCCATACCCGTCTCCAAGAGTAACATTGCCTCCATTCCAACCAATGGCCTTCACGGTGGATGCACCTTCAGAGCAGACGATCTTTCCCTTCTGGCTCCTATTGGAGAAGTTGTTGTTACGAGTGCACATGTAATGATACGTGCCAGTCCTTGTGATCTTGCGTGGGCCAAGGTCAAAATAGGTTCCAGCATCGTCTAATTCAGACATTTCTCCTCTAAACTGATCTAAAAAAGGTTTATAAGAGACAGACACATTAGATAACATGAAATATACTATTTCATTTAACAGAATTGTAACCCATAAAGCATTCTGATCCAGTAAAAAATATAATATAACAGACACTTTATTCAAGGATTATCATTAGAACATTTTGTTGAAATAAATTTAATTTATAGATTGATTGTGAATAAATACAAATAGTTAACATAAAGCTGCACATTTACGAATGCATCCTCAAAACTCTTAAACTCCCAGAAACTCCCACATGTAATTAAGAGCCCTGTAGTTGTCACGCACACTCGGTCTAATATTTAGCAAACATGAATAATACTAAGAGGTGAACATGGGGGCTGACACAAAGACTGCAATGGAATTTTAATCCAAATTTTTATAAAAATAAAAGATAACATATATCATGAAAGTGAAGCTAATGAATAGAGTACATACTAATGACTAAAAGAAACCAAACTAAAACCAGTCAAGAACTTACTTGGCATCAGCAAAGCCAGTCTCTGCAGGTCCTGTTTAGGCAGCCCTAGGAAGGTGACATTGTTAATATGCTGTGGGTAGCTCCTTCCCCAGTGTCCAAACTTCTGGCCACTGGTCAGTCCGCTGCCCTCTGGATACAGCTGGGCGTCCTGTAGGACCACATTGGACCGGTCAGTCCCTGCCTGGCCCTGGCCGTCATTGTTGTTGGGGTTGGTGTTGGACCCCGTCCACCTAGAAATCAGAAAAATATCAGAAATAGTATTTTTCCATTATAAATATTTACAGTTATTCTGTATTCAAACTTCTTAAAATTCTACTTTCCAATGGTTAAAATGTGATTGTTTATAGAAGGTCCTGTATTTGTTATCCCAGGATGTAGGGATATCTTCAAAAATTAGAAAAAAAGCTATTGCAATGCAATTTTAATTACTTGTAGTGCAACTAAGCCAATAATTCATCTTCTTACAATACAAAAAACAATAAGTTAAACATTTCATGACTTACTGAAAATGGACATAATCTCCATTAGCTGCATGAAGAGTGTTGGGTACAAAGTCATATTCCACAGCCGGGTACACTTGTACTATGTTGCCACGTTTCCCTCTCACATTCAAGTTATGGATTGTCACTCCCACCAGATCTGAAGTCCTTGGTTCTATGGCAAATGTGTGGGACCTAGACAGGAAATCCAATATTAAGTTTAATTTATTAGAACAAGTTAAATAGGTGGTCAGTAAATATCATAATGATAGTTTTGCGTAGGGATTTTATTGGTGACTCTGAAGGTCATTGCGAGAATGACAAAGATGTCCCCAATGAGGACAAGAAAGCTGGACATGAGGAATAGCCATTTTTGCTGCTCTCTCTCCATAGGTGATTAAATGTAGAGTACTTGGTTTGACCTAACTACAACAAATACTTGACATTGCCAGCAATGACAACAATGAAGTCTATAAATAAGTTTGCATAATGATCACAGTATGTTTTTATACCACTCCAATCAAAATAAAAAATATGAGGCAATAACAACACCACTGCTCAATTTAAACACAAAAATTTGCATTTACCTATCCTGAAAAGTCCTTCCGTACTGTGCAGTGTTGATGGCCAACCTCAGGTCAACATCAACATCATCAAATATTTTCACCACCGGGTTGTTCTCCAGTACAAATCCTTTGGCTTTGGCTTCCTCCATTGATGCAAAACCAACTTGCTCTGAGAGATCAATTCCAGAGCCCTGATTCCTCCGTTTTTCATTGGCTGATGAGTTGGTGTTCCAGGCATCGTAGTCATTGGTGGAGATATTGTACCTATATAAGTGTGAAAAGAAAATTATAGCATGAAAGTTCAAAAAGAATTTGAATCAGACTGTTGCATAAAATTTTGGAGAGTTTGACTTCTTCGGGTTCTAATTACAGCAGTATTAAAAGTATATCAAGTTTGCTGAATAGGTGATAATCAAAGAACCATCTTGCATGGAATCAATAATCATTGCATGACCTCTTTAACTTAAAAAAATTTCCAAAACATCTTGTCTTATCTATTAGTATGTCATCCTAGTATCATATCTCACCTAATCCTTAATACACAAGTATCATGGTTGATCTCAGGGATTGTCCAATTGTACAGATTTGGGTATCCACCGAGACCGTTTCCAAGATGGTTGTCCCTTGACCACTCTGTCTCCCTGCACTCTGGTGGCGCCACCCCATGGGCAGGAAATTCAGTCCATACTCCTCTGGTGCCGTTGGGGTTGTTTGGTGGCCAAACAAATGCCTGGGTAATAAGATTTAAAGTTTAAACAAATACAGCTATCTATTTTTGTCAGAAAATTTTGTTTTCTCTGAAATAATCTTACTAGTACTTAAAACTAGAAACAAAGTTAATACACAATGACTCTAATGAACCTCATTATAAAAAGGTTCAAACTATTACTTGCGATATTGAAGTCCCAAAAATTCAACATTTACAAGACAACATTTCAGTTCTCAAGAGTGAAATTGTATGACCAAATATAACTGTCCTCTTGATATTTCCACAACATAGACATTTATTTACCTCACAATCCTCCTTGTTGTTAGGTACAACTATTCCCCTGCGATAATTCATCACCAGGACACTCCTAGGTAGCACACAGGCCCATCTTGACTTCACATTGGCACTTTCTTCTTGATAGTAGGGACATCTGGTGGCATTGTTGGTCATCACTGCTACATCCTGAAGATCATCAGCATAAATGTCAGTTTCATTTTTGTAAGTAATGTGCAAGGATTTGTTCAATTTAAAAATATTCTGACTTACAAATAATATAGAAAAGTATGTTCTTCAATGCTTTCTTTGAGTTAAAAATAAAACAGCATCACAAATCAAAATCTGATAAAGCATTTTATTTTATTTAATATCCCCAATCAAAATATCTAAAATAAGTTTTCAGTATATTATACCACAGCTGGGTTATTATAAGGTGAGTTACCAAATGTTAAGTACATTGTATCTATTAAAAATGCCATGATTGTTTAGCAATAAAAACTATTGTGAAAATCTAATCTTACCACCCAAGGTGAGGGGTGCCAGTAGGGGTAGTAATCTCTCTCCTCTGGGCACTCATACCCCCTCCTGGTGCCCCCGGGGTTCTGGCGGGTGTAAATTGCAGTGTGACCCTTGGGTTTCTGAGATGGATAATGAGGCAGAAAATTATATGAGATACAGAAGCTGTTGCAAATGTCAATTTATATTTTAACAGATCATATCACTTGTAACAGTTTTATACCAATTGGTATGTACACAAGTATTTAAATATTTTACCAAGTATCTTTTCTTCCTAAAATAAATGCTACTAATTAAGAAAAATTTGGAATGAGGAAAACTCAAATTTTTGTTTGACAAAAGATTTAGCACCAAAACTTGACCATGGCTTTTTACTTAGCAAGAAAAAATTATTGATTCAGAGATAATCATTACTGCAACATGATGATGCAAGGCAATGGACTGATCAGAAATAAACTTTGAGGTGTGTACCTGGTCAGCAAGAAATAGTCCCTTGTTCCTCTCCCGGGTCCTGCAGTTCAGGTAATATTCAAAGTCCTCGTTCATGCCATACTTTGTGTCAGTATTGCAGTCATAGTTGGCACAATTCATGGGGTTGTCTGGGATTGTTCTGAATATAGAAATGGACATTGCTTTAGTTATGATCTTGGTGAGATTTTGTCTCAACAACCACAATCCATTTGTTGTTGCTATTAAGTTACAGGAAAGATTTTTTGACTGGTTTTACAGATGGATTTTCAGCAGTTTCTATAAAGCATCTCTTTATATAGGTTTTATACATCAAGTTCTTTAACAAAAATGCATTTAGATTTAGTAAACCTTGATAAAACTGTCATGAGTGACATAATATTATTTTCAAAAACATGGACTCACGAAGTAGTCGCACCATCCCTCATTTTCTCATCACACATGTACTGAATGATCAGTTCACAGTGGTTGTTAGGGTTACCACAGGAATGCTGGTTGGTCCTAAAACAAAGATGAAGGGTGCCTTTAATAGTTTTTTTACACAGACACACAACTGGAAATGTTAATACACTTAAAAGTGTTTAGAATACCTTAATTAGATGGCAAAAATCACCTGCAATGGGCAAATATTGCCTGTTATCAAACCTTTCTTTACTTAATAGTAATAATAATAATAATAAACTCATTTCACAGGTAACAATATATATATATAAAAGCATCATAATAATACCTCATTATATAGATTTTCCACAAAGATCGTAACCCACTTTCACTGCATTCTGACAAAATTGAATTTTCTTTGAGGCCACTTTAATATTGCATGAGAACTTATCAGACCATAAAATGATACCTGCTTCAAAGCATAAATCACTGCAATCATACTCATTATTAAAGGAATAAGAACAGAATCCCACCAAGAAAAAAAATTCCCATTCCCTCAGATTTCTGTAAGCTGAGATGAACATATAAGGATCCTTTATCATCTTAGAGCATATGATAATTGTGACAAAGAAGTGCAGTATACCATTAGTTCTACCATCACAATACAAACAAAACTCTAAATAACAGGAGAATGAATGAGACTAAATTCAGTCAGGACTGCAATAATGATGCAGCATTTTCTTTTATCAGGTATATAATCTTATGACAAAGGTGCTAAGAAAATTTCTCTAACATATAAATAAATCACTGAAACTGAATGATGGAATAGGGGCAAATTCAATTGTGATTCTGAGTCAGAACTGAAAATAGCATATGCATAACAAATGTTCAGAATTGCTATTCTGGAAAGAACTTCTCCAAAGATTTCACACTTATAGAAATCAGAGAGGGAAACATGACTGGCATATAATGGACAGGGGACTGTGATTCACCTCTTTTGACTCAGAACAGAAAGTCAAGATGTGGTTTGAGGGTAACCCATACCACTGTAGACCCTACTTAGCCCCCTATAAGCAGGAAGTAAATTTTCTCCTCTACAACTCCTCATGTGGGTATATGTTAACAACATGCATAACACACCATACATGATAAAACAAAAATTATTATTATGTTTACGCAAGCAAATTTTAAAAATCAATCTTTGTGATGCAAGTGCCCTCTTAGTCCAAGTTTCATTTATTTTTAGTTGGTACAAATTTTTTTTTTTTTTGATAGCAGAACCGATAAAATTGAAAGCTATAATATTCATATATATTTAATTCATTTAATTTCATTCATCTCATTATTCATTATTCAATGTAATCTTCACAGATCAGATGTTTTTTGTTCCCAACATTGATCGCTGTCATGGTCCCTTTTCAAAAATCTATTTGTTCATCGAGTGGCAATGAAAAAAACCTTTGATATGTAGCACAAATACATAAAAGCAGTACAATTATATGTATGATCTTTATAATATATCTCAATTAGTACTGGTAAACTGAATTCCCCATTTATCATGTACACCAATTGTGATTACGGTCAAGGTACATAACATGTTACATTTGTGGTGTAAATGTTACTGAAGGACAACTACATGCGCAATATAGATTAATAATTAACCTAATGGCAATGCAGTGACCTTTTCAAGTGGAGAGTAAATATTTGTCTACCTTTCCTAACTCACACTCAGATATGATAATGTATCTGGTCTCCCTTTTGGCCATGTTAAAGTTTCATACACAGTTTGAATTTTAATATTAATGTTTAAACATTATCAGGATAGCAGCAAAATGCCTGCAAACTATGCCTTTTGTGAATATTTAAAAACAAATATATATAATTTAAGTATTGATTTTAACCCCCTCCCCCCCTCCAACGAAAAAAAAAATCAATAGGACATTGCTTACAAATATTTGTATTACATCAAATGAAAAGTAATTACACTCTGATACATAAATTCCAGTGCTGAAAAAATAAAAACAAGGACATATAATTATTTTTAAAAAATGAGACTGACAATTTAGGGCTGCTTCAGAGAACTTGAATTTTGCTCTGCATTCAGATTGGCACAAAAATAAAAAATAAAATTTAGCTTATATGATCTGGCTAAGGTCAGACTTACCACTCCATTTGAAGCTCAGAGCCTGCATAGTAATACACACTTCCCACGTTGTAACCTCCTCGGTCATTATTCTGGGAGTCAAACATCCTGGAAAAAAACAGCGGTGTTAACAAAAGTAAAATTTATGCTTTGTAAATATAAAACAATAATATTAAAACCCATCTGAAAATATGCTATTACTTAAAAAAGCGTTATTGAAAAAATATTGTTTGCTATCTTTTGCATTTATTCTCCCATTGTTAAAAACTTCTTGCTTTTACAAAACCTAGGTAAAATATATAACAAGTCATTGTCTGCTAACTTCATTAGAAATATTCATTTTCTTTCAAAAATGTATCAATTCTAAGAATTCAGTAATGCACAGAGGTATGGCACACCAAGTAAGGACTCACCTATTGGCATTGTTTCTTGCTCGGCCTCTTTCATCTAGTCTGTTATTGGACCCTCTGTGAAAAAAGAAAAGCATTTTAGTGGACCAATGTATGTGATAGTACAACAAAAGCACAGAACATATGAGAAAATCAGTGAGATGGGGTTTACAGGGTAATGTGCAGGAGTTTTAGAGTATTTGTTTTAAACCATATGCCCATAATGTCTCACAACCTTTTTTCTTTCTTAACTGAACGAGCTGCATTCTTTTTTTTTTTTATGGTGGTGGTGGTGGTGGTGGGGGGGGGGGGGGTCATGCCAACAATGTTTTTGTAATGCACGTTTTTGTACGAGTAGTCGTACCTTTCCATTCTGAGTTTACTACTAAGTAGTATTTCTTGTTTTTACTTAGTGTAATAATAATTCATCATTGTTAACACAAGGGTCTAGACCAAAAAACCATTATCATGTACCCCTTCCACACACTTGTACGAGTGATTTCATACTTTTGTGTTGTATGTGCCCTACCTCCCCTACTATTACCCCCCCCCCCCATTTTGTCGGTAAGTTTTTATACGGAGGTCAGCGTGAGATGAACTGAACGTTCATGAACAAGCGAGGCATATACAATTACAGTATAGTAATGGTAACGTAAGCGTTCTTCCTGTAGAGAATAGACAACATTGCGCACTGTCTAGCAACACCTGTCGATCTTATTTCGCTATATGAGAGACTGGTATTCACCTTTTGTTTATAAATTATTTCACTCACCTGGGATTGTGAAAATATATGTCACCTTGAACAAGACCAACACAAAACAGCAAAATTCCTAAAATCTTCATTTTCTCTGGAATGTATTGAAAACGGTTGGAATCAGCGACCAGCGCGATTCTCGAAACCAGCAATCGACAAGAAATTCACAAGACTACCACATTAGTCATCCGATTTCTTGAGCAGGTGTCCGAATTACGACGCGTGACAATATAGTACAAAAACACCTGCCTCTCTTTAACTCTTATCGGAATGTTTTTCTTAACTAAAATATTTTTGATTTTAAGAAATAGAAATTCAATCAAACTGAATGTTTCATAAAAAAATTAGGAAAAACACGTGTTTTTTAAAATGCGGATTGATATCAAGTTGACCTAATTTTCCAAATAAGGACAAGGAATCCCCTCTTGAAACTGACTCACACCTAAACATAGCAGCGCCATTAGGGAAGTGGAAGGAAGCGCACACAGATCTGTCCTGTTGACCGGGTAAATAACCACGTTTAAATTTAATTTAAAACATTTATTTAAACTGTTTTATGTTGAAAGATATTTCTAAAATATCGTACGTAATGGGTTTAAAAATTTCAAGCAAAGAACGTCAAATGGATAGTAATGAACACCTTCAATTATGGAGCCTTATCAAAGAGTTAATCCCTAAGATGTTCTTTAAGACTGTGGCATACAGTGACTCACCAGTTTAAGTGACAGTGACGCTGCAAAACTGTCCTGAAGTTGATGCTTTGA
The DNA here is from genome assembly GCF_001039355.2 of Lingula anatina. Next base: position 29,622 of record NW_019774447.1, read on the forward strand.
TAGGGGCTTCTTATTTGATTTATAGATGTAATCATACAAGCTGTCTAGCAATTTTTTTTCTGATATGTACATCTCTGTGGCTTTGATTTCAGAACAAGCAGATGAAAACATTAATTCAGTAGGTCTGCTAGGGTCAAAGAGTCTGGACAATTTCTTACTCAGTAGCTCAGTATATTAATTATAATATTATTGGTTTAACATAGTACAGCATTTTTGAAATCCTTTCATTTTATGCCATATTAATATGAAGAATTGATTAGCAGTACAGTAAGTGCATTAATTTAATACTAATGTATTTTTGTTTTGTAGGAAATATGTTGAAACTCACATGCATACTGCTGGCGGTTGCATGCGCCACTGCGGACATTTACATGCACAACCCACGAGGCAGCAACAACAGACTAAATGAGCGGTCAGCCAATAGGCGGAATGCAAACAGGGCGTTTGATTCACAGGTAAATTCTAAGACTTCTGCATGCAGGTGGTCCTACCATAGTAAATACCATTCTGCACTTTAACATGAAGTTTATTTTTCTTTTTGATACACTGTTAGTCATACATGACAGGCAGTGATTTTGGAAACAGATCGAGATGCAGGTTATGAATCACATGCCCAGTGTTTAATCTTTGGCACCAAGGGCATTTTATTTACCAAAACCAGTGAAAATTTTGGCATATCTAAGCTGCCCCCTGTTCATGTGATATACTTTGACTTCTTTTAGGACTTTCGATAAAGGTAACTTTAGTTTGTATGTTCTTGTGGTAAGTTTGGCTAATATATAGCTGTAAACATTATAACATCATTTTGGTTTAAATATGCAAAAATAAATTAACAAATAAATAAATAAATAAAAAGATGAATAAAAAAAAATGTGACATTTAAAAAGTAAGCGCAAACTGTTTGAAATAAAGATGGAGCAGAAGTAGATGACTCAAAGAAGGGAAATACGATCATTTTGAATTCTAAAAATTCAGTCAAGCTAGTTGATGAAAGGAGTAGACAAAAGCATGTATACAGTGTAGAGTTCCAGACAAGGTTTTAAATTTAGTCAACATTTTTATTCATGGCTATCAGCTTGTTATACTCTTAAAGAGGATGGTCTCTACTACCATCAATTTAAAAAGAAGTTTTTTTTTTAGATTTAATTTTTGTAACAGAAGATGAAATCATTAACAGTCATAATTGATTAAAAAGTTGGGAATTTATATGGTTAAGAATTTGAGTGTCTTCTTTGGGAAAAGGTGAAGGTAATTGGGTATTGAGGAGATTGGTACATGCATCCTTGTAAAATAATGGTTTATCCATTCCTTCTAGTTTATTATTAATCTAAAGGTTGCAAAACCTTAACTAAGTGTTTAATTTAATGTGTATTATCTAAGCAGAGTTCCTGTATGTAAATATATATCAGAACACTTATGATTTAAGACAAATATCAAATGTCACCTGTCTCACCACATGCAAACATACAACAATGAAAAGGCAACATCTGTGTATTTGCTCTGAAAGAAAATGCTGAATTATAAATAAGATGTGCAACACATTGTGAAACATTAAACCACAACAGATCTCAAAAACAAAAGATCGGAGGTTGGTGTACGGAACATGCAAACACGTCAAACTTGAATGTGAGATACAACAGGCCCGTGTCTTTTGTTCTCCATGTCCCCTAAAGAATAAGTCCAATACACCAGTCAACAGTTAGGTGCATGTGACATATCCACTTGCGATTTGCACACACGTTTATTTCATAAAATCCTTCGTTTCGAGAGAAATCTCTTAAATATGCAAGTTAAATTAGCTGTAAGGAATTGTTGCATTGTTACTGTAGTTGCACAAGGAAGCAATTGTTTGTTTATAGAAAATTGACAGCTTTTTATACAGTGTGATGGTATTGCTTTCTTTTTTTTTCAGAACAATAACAGGGGAGGATATAATGTTGGAGATAAAGGCACAAGTGCTGCCACAACGGAAAATGAGCAATATAACATGGTATAAGTTGCATTTGGATATTTTTAAAATAAATTAAATTAGGTAAATTAGGCTTCAAAATTTTTTCACAGGAAGTAAACTTAGAAGGTGATACGAAATGCTTTTTTTTCATAAGGGGAAATGTTGTAGGAAGGAACACATGCTCCTTTTAAAAATAGTATCCAAGTGTGTAAGAAATCAGAAATTATATATTTATATAGTTTTATACTTGTTAAATATAAACAATCAGTACCTTTGACCTTTATCGTGTTTCAGAAATACTTCCAGAGCAGTTCAGCAAGTAATGGTCAGAGCTACTTGACCGTTGAGTGGACCAACCAGCATGGTTGTGGTGGTAACGAGGACACTGATCCCCACAAGGTTAACTGTAACATGGTGTTACAGTACATGTGTCAGCCAGATGATGGTACAGCAAGTAAGTCTGAATAACAGTTTCATCATCATCATTTAGAGCCTATAGTGTTCCACTGTTGGACAAAGGCCTCAGCATGCTTTTTCCATTATTTCCTATCCTGAGCCTCAGATTTCCAGTTTGGCCAAGGTTTCTTCTTCCAAGACTTCCAGTAGTCATCTAATTCATCCCTCCATTGTTTCTTTTTCTTTTTCAGAATAACAGTTTAAGTGAAAGTAATTATAGTAATAGCAATATCATTTTTTTTAAAATCATTTTTGTTTATATATTATTTTTGTAATTTTTGGCAATATTTCATTCATTTATTTTCCTAGTTTCCTGATGACTGGACACTGGTCCATCCTTTCTGTCAGATTATATAAAGGCACCTTTTCACAAAACAATTATGTGGGCAATTATCATAGTCACTCATTATAACTTCCTGCAATATGAGTCACCTGCAAGTCACCTGACATAATTTATAGCCCCCCCCAACTTACCTTTATTTTATCATAGTGTAGATTAAAAATAAAACTGCAGCTAGTCAGTCAGTTTAAGAGAGAGAGAGAGTAAGAGAAGTCACCTGATTCTTGTACCCACCTGTAGCGGAATAAAACTCGGAATAAGAAACCTATGTTTTGACATTACACTGGGAAAGTGAACTCATTCATGAACCCTCATAGTTACAATACAATGACAACTTGAGCATAACAGTAACAATAGAAAAAAATGAACCTTGAAAACTAACATTTCATCATTATACAGACCTCACATTGACTAACCTCTAAAAGTAATTAACTTGTCAATTAGGGGTTTCTCCAGGAAGTCGGGTTCTGGGAGTTCAAATTGTGAGTCTGTTATTTGGTTATCAATTTAAAGGGAATCCCACCCAAGCAAATACCCAACCAACCAACCCTAAATTTTGTAAGCTGCCCAGCCCTCTATGGAAATATAGTTTTTTGAGGCTAATGGCTGGCAGCTCTCTGGGAAAAGCCTCGTTGCCAATATTCAAGAGCATTTAGAACAAGCTGAGCCACTGACTAACAGATCCACGGACTAAATATGGCTAATCCAACTAGGCCCCTGTAGGGACGGCACGTGTGGAGGTGGGGAGACCAGCAGGGAATGACCAACATGGTTTTTCAGTGGGGTCAGCCATATTTAGTTGGCGAATCAGTAAGATTATCTGTTCTTAATGCGCTCTTAGTTTGATCATGATGTAATTTTAATTTCAGGCCAGGCTGACCGTCTGCGAGATGGTCTTAATACAAACACCCAGGGCTACACTCGCCCTGCAGCACGGGGGGAGCTGAAGAGCACTTACAGAGGACGAAAGAATAATAACGTAAAACCTGACAGAGTTTTACAAGAACCCCATGAGTGGTATGACAAGTGCCTGGTCAGGGAGAGGAATAAAGGTACAGTTTTATGTAAACTTAGAAATTGAGGGAGATCTGGGAAAGCTTTATTATCATTTTCTCCCATAAATACAATTATTTCCTGGATTGATTTTTTAAAATTATAATTAGAATTGATAAATATTCCACATCTGTGGTGTTGTGTGATATTTTTAAATATTAAAATATCATTTTCTCCCATAAATACAATTTTTTTTTCTTATTAGAATTCATCATTTCAATTAAAATTAGTATATACTTAACAACTGTTTCATTTTAGGACTTTTCACAGCCGATCAGAAATTGAAATCCAACAGTGGGCTTGGAACAAGTGGTGCCATCTACACAAGACAGAACCCCAATGGTAACAGGCGTGGCTACGAGTGCCCTGAGGAGAGAGATTACTACCCTTACTGGCACCCGACACCATGGAAGGACATAGCAGTGCTGGCAGAGAATGCATCCATGTGCAAGTGAGTGGATGGCATGATCATAGTAATCTCAAGTGTCTTGATAACTATAATGATGTTGAAGTAAAAAAAAAGTGTTTGATTAACTATATAAATTATATTGGTAAAAATGAAAGTTCAAATAGCAACTGTACAGTTTTTAAAAGTAATGTAGAAATTTTCAAAATGAATAGATTTTTGTTGTTTTTTTAATGTTGAAATGTACATCTTTTTAAAAACTTAAGGATGTAATTAACAGGGGTAGCTATCTTCTAAACCGCCCAAGATAAACCAACATGTTACATATCAATAGAAAGCTTATTTCAACAGCTCTTCATTTCATATCCTTATTTTATTATGTAATCGTTACGTAATGAGATATAATGCTTAATAGGTGTGCTCAACATGATCTTTACACCTTAAAAACTAGAAGTCCACTACAAATGGACATGTGTAGACAGCTTGACTCGTGAGCCCTCACTGGGATCAACAAGAATGCGCCTCAAATTAGCGATATCTGTTAAATTAGCAGAGATATCAAAATAAACCTGGTTTCCAGTTCAACGAGACCCCCTAGCCTAGCTAAAGCACTCGTAAGTTGAAAACAGAGCTGATGTTATGAAATCCCAGACACGTGATTTCAGACAAACCTTAGATCTAATGAATGAATGCCAGCTTTCATCGGTTGAGAGTTCTAATTAATTTTGACACTGGTCTAAATCGTTCTCTTGAAGCCATAAACTGAAGCGGAGAAATCAGCCTTTTAGTGCTCCCCAGAGATTCCAACGTTATATAATCAGTGAGCTGCATTGGCAAGCTGAGAAATTTAGTTATTTATACTGGTTCAGCCCTCTACTCACTGCCTATGTAACTGTCACTATGTCTTTCATCCATTTTCAACATTATTATTGAACATTTTCAACCAGAGGCCCCCTCCATGCATTGACAGCAGCCACCATGTTAGTCGTGACGTCAGCCTTCTTCACCACGTGACACCTAGGGGGAGTGCCTTTGCCCATATACGTCTCATCTATATGTCTGCTTTTTAAAGCTTTAATAGATCGTCAGAATTAAGTTCACTGATAAATTCAAAATGAAAAGTATTGTTTGGCAAGTGAAAGCGGGACGTTACTCACAGAATGTGAAAGGCTTAGCAGCAGTCTAGTACGGGAAATATACAGCTGCACAGTGGAGCTGCCAATCAAACACATATATGGACAAGTGTGACCTACTTTAAAACTCAGACACGCTACCACAGGGGTAAATCAGCAATTAGGCTAAAATTACGGGTTTATATGTAAACATTATTTTAAGATAGGCTGATATGTAGTTGATATTTCATCTATCTAATACTGACAAATTCAGAAAAACACCCAAATTTTGACAATTTACTGTTAATTACTACTTTAAATGTTTGGTTGTTTAAAATTGTTTGGTTATTTTGATTTTATTAAACATCAGTTGGCAACTCATTCCAGTTTATTGTTTTTTTTTTTTGTTTTTTTTTTTGCAAAAAAACCTTTTTTGCCCAAACAAAATTAAAAGTATCAGTAATTAAGGTTTCTCAGTGTTATGGAGACACCCCCCCCTTGCATTTGTAAAAACACACAAGTAATTGTCCTTTACGTAATTTCAGCCATTACCAGACCAAGAGTTTCAATGTCCAGTCCTATGGTGAATGTGTGGAATATTACTCTGGGAATGACAGACGCCATTTTTCAAGATGGAACAACCAAACGAAGTGCGAGTCTGAGCCAGGAAACAGATGGGTGGAGTTTAGCAATTTTCTGGAAAAGGCTCCTCGTAAGTTTAAATAATGTTTGAATAAAACCAAACATTAAACTTCTCAGAACTTGTTTTTCTTTAAACTGTTACTCTCCATATAGCCACAAATATACTTCAAAAAGAACTTTTTGATCAGTCATAGAATAGATAGATAAAATGTTAATCTTTTCTTCAAAGGTTATACAAGTGAGCCAGCATGCACTGGGGCATCAGGAAATGGAATCCAGTATATTTGGGCTATACCTTACGACTCTCCTGATGGAATCACCAAGGAGTGCCTAGTGGCCCTGAAGCAGCCAGAGTGTGCAGAGGCACCTTGGACCAGGTGAGATGGAAATTAATTCTTTACTTTGAAAAAAGCAGTTATTTATATAAAACTAAATAATCGACAGCGCTTACTACTTCATAACTATTTAGAGTATGAAAATTGTTGTTATATTTTGATTTACATGCACTCAGCCATGTTTTGTATATTTTGCTATGTGGAAAAGTTGGTTCTATAATGTGTTCATGCTCATATTACTAGTAAATGTGTTGCAAGTAAGCTATATAATGTAATTTAATAGGGCCTGTTTTGTAGTGAGCTAACTTTTGACCATCAGCTTGCTGCAGTGACTATTACTGGACTTGAGATTGGTCAGTGAATAAGTTTACAATAAGGTTCGTTTTGTATGTGTGTGTATTATATATTGTTGCTATGATATTAGGTCCAATCACCTGGGTAATGGCAGAGATGGTGTTGCCAGCAACTACACCTGGGTGCTGCCTCACTTTCCCTCGGGAAAACCACAGAGATGTGTGCTCAGAATTAGGTATGGTAACAAATTCAAAACTCTTTGATGCATTGTTTTTTAAAGCCTTTTCAATGTATGAAATGAATCTCAATGGAGCTGTTTTTACAAAAGGCTTTAAGGGAAAGGAGATTTTTCAGTATAATGCCAAGAAGATGTCTATATTATGGTTAAGACCAGTCAGTAAATGATAAAAGAATATGTACTAACTATAAAATCGTTATATGATCGTAATTTGCAGTATTAATGATTCAAAGTTAGATGCCAAATTTTCAGCTATCTTTGAACTTTTCAGGTACAACATTTCCACAGACGACTTTGACCCATATTTCACAAATGCTGAATCCAACAAAAACTTGTAAGTTTTACCACTAGAAAATGTTATTCTATTCATTGATCATTGTTTTAAACAATATGTTGAACTTGAAGAAATTATGAGAAAAATGTATTTTAAATTTGTGTATTTAGTATATAGTTAAATGACATATCACAGCTGCAGTTGGCAGAAAATGTCCGCAAATTTTAACAATAGGTGGCACCACACATCATGCCATTTTAACACTAAGTGTCAGTGCCAACAAGAAGTGCAATTTCCATTTAAAACATTTCAGATGGAAAGGAGTTATGTCTCCGGTGGAACAAAACCCATATGTGGAAATAGGCGCTGGTCACTCTCCTCTGCGATTAGCCATCAACACAGCTCAGTTTGGGCGTACCTTTCAAGATCGCTCCCATGTTTTCATTTTGAAGCCACGACCCGCGGGGACAGAGAACCACGACATCTACAATCTCAATGTGAGGGGGAAGAGAGGGAACATTGTTCAAGTGTACCCAGCTGTGGAGTACGACTTCATACCTAACATGTTGTCCATGATGGAAAATGACTTGGTTCATGTTCAGTGGACAGGTAATGCTTCTTAATACTTATATCTTCCTACTGATATTTCACTAACTAAAAAAAAATCCAAAAAAAAAAAAAAATAGGAAGTTGTTAAAACGGTGTGTATATGATTGCTATTCTATTTAAAACACGTGGTTGTGAGAGTCAAGGAACGTACCAGTATAAAAAATTTTAGGTTCAATTTCATTTTTTTAGAAAGTGGGGATGTGATATATAATTGCGTCATCTTTGTCAGTGATTCATCTTTTGAAAACAACAGAAACAGTGTAGTCCCTCATATTTGCACAGTAATGAAAAGCTTGATTAAAACTACCTATTTGACTTAAAAGATGTTTTTTCTTCAGGTTCCAATTCCCATAACAACGGTGCTCCTGGTGGTGACGGTCAGACAGGTGACGCAGGGGAGGGAACCACAGGTATGGCTGTAATCATGTGGTTGGGGTTAAATGTACTCATTACAGTTTGGTATGCTTCATTGCTTTGTTACTCAGTTATACTTGGCTCTTGTGACAAATCTTCAGTGGCATTTTAGTTTTACGTTCACAAACTTATTTATCCAATTTTATTTTGATACCATGGTTTGACATACTCTGGAAGGTAAATACTATTAGCGAACAAGAATTTTTCAAAACTTTCAACCAACATAATTATGACAGTGTATTTATTTAATAAACTTTTGAGAAACTTTATGAAATTCACTAAAAACTATTCTCTCGTGAGCATGTACTACTAGGTTAAAATTTTCTAAGGAAGTGAGACAGAGTGTTCTTTGTTCTTGGTGAAGCTGAACTCCTTATGATTCTGATTGGCTGATCACAATGAGACTAGGTTGTACTGTCCAATCAGGTTTTGCTATACTGGTATCTGACCAGTGTCATTTGGTAGTAATTAACTTAACAGCGTGAAATACAAAGCGGAGACATCCTGTCTGTAATTAGGGAAAAAGCATCTGGAGCTTATCTTTCTATCAACCTATCTTAGTCCCTGGGCATCTTACATCACATTAATACCCTCATCACACATAAATCCCTTTATTGTGACCAATAAATTATATTTATTCATTGAGGATAAAATTTGTCTACCCATGACGCTCGATAAATAGTGTAGTTCATGTACATCTAATGATTTTTGCATTCATTTCAGGAACAGACAGAAATAACATTGTTCAGATTGGAGTACTGGATGAAAACTTTCCCCTGACCTTTAATAAGACCACCCTGTGGAAGAATGCAGAAGTAAAATGGATATACCATGGCAAGAATATCAACACCCCCAAAAATCTGGCCCTAAACATGGCTTCCTCTGGCTATTATCAGTAAGGAATAATTAAAATAATTTTATACTGTATGAATATGGCCTTTACTTCGCTGTATGGTTCATTTATACAAATATGTGAAGCATGTATAATATTGAATTTTTCTTGGGATGCTTTATCTTTTCCATTTTAACCAAAACAGACCATGTGCTCTTGGTGGAGTTCAAATATCAGAAGTAGCAATTTCATTATATGTGAAAAAATTTAGTCTTGAACTTTTGAATATTGCAGATGTAAAATGGCCAGTGAATGTGCCAGTGAATCAGCCGAGAGAAAAACAAAGATGAACAATCTCCTCAACAATGCCCCTGCGTCTTATGAAGGAGCCCTGCTGAAACTGAAGAAAGGAATCTACCACTACATTTGTTCCAGAAATAATAACTTCACCAACAGAAGTCAGAAAGGGACCATCATTGTGTTGTAGGATTCAATACAGATAGAGCAACAGCATTGATGATCAAATACGTCCCATACCAAGGCTTTTTTCCAATCTTTTATTGTGAACAGATTCTAGCAATCCAGTCATCATGATATTTTTAAAACAAGTTCCAAGGTTTTTTGGTCATTTTGGATCCCTCGATTTACAAGTCTGAGGCAAATACTCAATCCTATTTTTTTTTTCAAAAATATACTTGTATTGGCAGTAAAAGTCAAATTTCCTTTGCATCTTTTTTATTTAGGAAAAGAGGTGAAACAGTTCACAATGTATCAATTTTAGACAAGTAAATTCTTGGCGTTGTCATTGCATTTTCTTAGAAATGAAAATAACAGTACTGTTACATGTAATGGCTGTAGCAGTAAACTATAAATGACTTTTCCTGTAATTAACATCGTCAATGTTCACGTACAACTGCCATTCCGTCTCATGCATAACCTTAACATGAATTAGATTTTTATCCTTTCTGATTTATAGTGAACATTCCAAATCCAGTAGTAATTGTGTAAGTGAGGACTTACATGTATGTTTTGTAATTGTTGTCAGTAAGGTGTTGTATTTACATCTTAGTACAAGACTGATCTGCTGGCCGGATCAGTGGAATTATTTGTATCCAATTTGGAAGGAAATAAATTCTTTATTCTGGTTAGAAGTCTTAAAATGGTTTTTAATTGCATTATTTCCTTATTTGTTTTCTTTAAACCCAAAATCAAGGCATGGATGACAAATTGTTGTCAATAATTTTTAATTTGATGATAAATTTTAGAATTGACAGCTTGTATAGTAGCATGCTTGTATAATATACTTTTACTTTTTGTGTCTTATAAACTGGGGTAAAAACCAAAGTGCTAATATATCAGAAGACATCCTATTTTTGCTTTAAATATTTTCAGAACATCTTTGTATGATTCTAAAAACATTTAGAAAATGACAAGTTTTAAAATGTTTGTCTTCTTTAAACATTTTATTTCTACTTCATATTACACTTTGTGAAGTATATAATACCCAAGAAAATTAAGCATTGTTTATTACACACCTACAAACTTAAATTTCTACAGCCATTTTTTAAATTGTTAGTCCACTATTCTATTCAATTTTGACTAGTCAACTAAAATGGACAAAGAAAATCAACAATTTAAACTTTGAAAGTAGTAAAACAATAAAACTTATGCATATTTCACAAATATCACAGCTAGACGAGCTAATAGTTTTATATGTAGCCTTGGTGCAATGCCCAGACACGCAGAATACAATACACATCTATATAGTACAAGATAAGGGTCCAAGTACAGCAGCACAATACACATAGGAAATAGACTGCCATTTAGTAATAAAAATCTGAAAAAATTGCATTCGGTCTGAATTAAGCCCCCCCCCCTCCCCTCAACAGTTTTTGTTGCATATTCTGCATCAAACTCGAAAATTATATATCTGGCTCCCATTAAGTGGGTGATCTGCCAATAGTAAAAAAATCTCAGCCCTGTACACTTTCATGTGGTTCAATGTTCAGGTATCAGTGGTGATTGGAAATTACTTAAAATGGTCCCAGTTTCCAATTCTAAGCATTTGGGAAGTCCATGAATCAGAAAGATGTACCAACCTGATGACTAGAAATCCATCTTTATACTGATCAAGAAAGTCATACTACCAGTTACCTGTTTGAATTGCAATATGTCGATATGTTCTCTCCATAAAAAATGAAAAAAGAAATCATAATTTATATCCCCTTGTTAGCTGTTTAGTGGACACTTTTGAAAAAAATAAAAATCTAGTTATAGCGCACAAGCATCATCCTGTTGACACCATGCATGACTCCATCTGTGACCGAGACATCTGCTGAGGTCACTTGGGTTACGGTATTAGGACTATCAACACTTTCGAGCACCACAGTTCCTAGAAGAAAATGCAGAAAATTTTAAAGTATTTAAACATACGACCAAAGTCAATTTTCAACAACCAGTTTGTTAAAATGTGTAATGCATCAAAACAAGATGTTATAAAGTTATTTGCTAAAGCAAAATGTAAAGGCAGTCTTCACAGAATGTAAAATGAATAAGACTACTTTGTGTTAAAACAAGTAATGATAATAATTTATCTGCTTTATGAATGACACATTTTTAAAATTATTTAAATAATTACTTATTTTTGTATGTTTAAAATTTGCAGACAAAAACATAATCAAACCATGAATTTTATGAGGTACCCCATGCACTATTACCTTAATTCTGAAATTTGTCACCAAACTATATTTTCACACTACCATCAATAAGATAAATACCTCTCTAAGATTATTAATGAAAATTTGTCCTCAAACAAATCTGAAATAAATCTCACCATTCAGGATAACCTTTAAATCCTGCCCTAGGTAGCTTTGTAATATCTGTCCATTGTACAGCCCTGCTGCATAATATGTCCCCTTCACTATGTGGTGCTGGAGAACAGCTGAAATAGATATACGTAAACATAAATTGTATGTATTTCATAATATTCAATCTAATGTAAATTTAACTGTGCAATGTTTATGCAATTATACAAAGTTTTAACTTGTCAATTTCTACACAGTGGGAATTTTTTAAAATTTATAATTTGTTGGAAATCCTGAAAAAAAGAACAACTGGGGGAAAACGAGTCCACTGTACCTATGAGAGCCATGTGGTTAACCTGAAACTCGTACATCGCACCATCTGGCAGATGTGCTATGGCCTCATTAGTTGGTGCAAAAAATGTGAAAGGGCCGCCTGAAAAAGTAGGTCATACCTATGAGTGCCATGTGATTCACTTCAAACTCGTACATCGCCCCTGGGGGAAGGCTATATATGGCTTCATTGGTGGGAGCAAAGAAAGTGAAGGGGCCACCTGAAATATGATAACAATTAAGTCTTGTCTTTATACATCATCATATTTGAAGGTTTAAAAAAACCAGAAATTGAATAGGTAAGATAATAAAGAACAAGTAAACTAAACAGTACCAGTAAAACATGTTCCATGCAAGAACACACAAAAAGGAAACCAGCAAAAATCAAAACAAGGGCATCAATAATACCAAATGTCATTGATGCAAGTCAAGGGGCTAGAACCTGAGGCTCATCTGTATAGCCAGCACTATTTAGCAGAAAACCAATTCTGATACCAGACAAAGGGTTTAAAGGACTCTCTAACAGTACTTGGAAGCTCAGTTTTAAGAGGATTATATCACAAACATTATAATAATAATAATAATAATATTTATTTCTTAAAACCGCACTACACTAGCGTCTCAGTGCTGTTTACAGGTAAAATTATTAGGATTACAACTTATTATATATATAATAAAAGCTAAGGTAAAAAAAAAAATAAAATAATAATAATAATAATTAAAACTGGTTAAAATAGTAATGGTCTGAACAATAACACTTTTTTTTTCTGATAAAATGGGAAGATATTAATTAAAATACTGTGCAAATAAGAATGTTTTTAAATCTTTTTTAAAAACCTCAACACTGTCAATAGTCCGAATGTATGAGGGTAATTGATTCCATAAAATTGGTGCTGAAATTGAAAATGCCCTGTGGCCGTAGGTTTTGGTTGTTTTTTTATTATCATTTCTGATAAAACAAGGAGTGGAGGTGGATCTGGTAGACCTGGTGAGATTGGGTGTACTTGGATGTAGCATCGAGTTAAAATATGAGGGGCATTCACCTCTAGTGAATTTAAAAACAAACAACAGTAATTTAAAAACAATTCTCTGTCGTACAGGAAGCCAATGTAGTTCGAATAAAATGGGTGAAATGTTTGATCTGAGAGGGATTTTGGTCAGTAGTCGTGCTGCAGCATTTTGGACAGATTGCAATTTTTCAATTTGATAGGTAGGAAGACCATACAGTAGACTGTTTCCGTAGTCAAGATGTGAAGTTATAAAGGCATGGACAAGCCTCTCCATTTGACTTTTATCAAGGATGTGGGATAGTTTGGAAATTTTTTTAAGACCATAGAAAGCGGCTTTGCATTTTTTGCTGATGTCGGCAGCCATATCGCACCTATTATCAAAAATTACTCCAAGGTTTTTAACCTCATCTTTTACCGTGACTGTACTGTTTCCAATTTCTAATAGTTCTAGTTTTTCCGCATCCTTAGAAAAACGAGAAGTAAAGTGAACTACTTCTGTAGTTATCAAATATAGATATAAGATACAGAGACAAATATATTTTATAGAAAACCAATCTAAAATGTCACCTCCAGCTATTGTACTGGCATTGAGTCCCGACATCTCAATCAGGTAGTCCAGCTGCAAATATTCCGGCGCAAGAACAATGACATCATCGGCAGACTGTGAGGGGAGGTGGTACATCACCTGGTCCAGGAGGTGGACCACCCCATTGGAGGCCAGCTCATCAAATCTGCTCACTGGGGCACCAGAGGCTGTATAAACCTGCAGTATTGACACAGAGCAAATAATCAGTTTATCACAAGTTCTGACAAGAAGTGATGGAACAGAGTTCAATAGAGACTAAGTGGTGGTCAGTATATAATTAAATTTTCAATTACACATTTACCGACTCGGGGGAGTTTTACATGTACACGTACACAATTAATTAACTTATTTCTTATAAATAAATCTTCAATTTTACTTATTTGACATGGGCCTGGGCTCACACACTGAAAGCAGTGAGATGACAGTGCAAAGAAATATCAACCAATCAGGCATGAATAGAAGTTCAATTTTTAAATGCAGTCATAAATGTCATGTTTTCTCTAACAATATCCCCTACGCACCAGTACATACAGACCTCTTTGCACCACAACTATAAAATATTAGTCCCCATTCCCACAGATCTTAGATCGATCTATTCTGTGGGGAGTCTCACTAGATTACTGTCAGCTTAGCCAGCTTAAGCGTCTGTCTCGCCTACTAAAAGCTGTAAGGGGCCAATTAACTGTTGTGCGCGCTCGGTTGACTGCAATTTAACGTGAACCCCCAGGGAGTTAGGTCGATCCGGATGGATTGATCTAAATCTCTGGGAATGCACTCTTATACTTACTTTCTCTGCTGGCTTTTGATACACATTCAGCCGCACCCTTTTCTGTGTATTAGCAGAATACAGGGTTGGTATCAGCCTTTCATTGATGAAGTCTGCCTTCAGTTCCAATCCTTCCCCAATGTGAAAAGACATGACATCCATCATGTAGGTTTTATTGGTTTGGAGTTGATTCCTTATGTTAGCAGGCAACTTGGCAAAAGCTGCATTGGTGGGAACAAAGAGGGTGAAGGGGCCTGTAAAGAAAGTAGTGAAATGCACTCATGATGCACATGCAATTGAAGAAAGATATAAAGGTTCTACAAACTCAAGTTTTGCTTTTTGATTTTATATTTGAAAAACATTTTTAACATGAATTTTCTACTGATTTAATGGTAACCGTTCCAGAACTGAACATATTAATAAAACAAAAAAACTTTCAAAAATCTATACTAATAAATCCTTTCAATAAAACACAATCTCCTTATTCAATCTTTCATCTGTTGGAAAAATAAATTACAACATCACTGCATTACCTTTTCCATTCTTCAGATAGTGTGACAGAGACTCTGGAAGCTTCTCCACAAAATCCACAAATATACTAGCATTCAGGTTTGCAGCAACATCCACCACAGATTCAGTAGCATTGGTGCCCATCACACTAGACAGTCGGGAACATACCAACACCACCAAAATTACATGAACCCTGAAAGCAGGTGCCATTGTTGCTGCATGTGTTATTGCACTTTGGCTAATAATGCTACTGCTACCAATATCTGATAATCTGTCTCTATTGCCTGGGAGGTACCCGCAGGTAGGTTTGAAGGTCACAAAGAGTCCTAAAGTGTTAACAGGCTGATGAAGTTGAGGGGCATAATTTTAAAACAGTGTACTGAACAAAGATGGATTATGATACTGATGAAACATTGATTCAAGTTATTGATTCAGTATTTTTAATCAAAAATTTTTTCAAGGTCTAGATGAATTTTAGAAAATGTTAAAAAAAAACAATGAATTTCATAATTCTTTAATCAATGTATCACAAGGCTTATTGGTTGACAAAAAGTTCTTCAAACAAACTGATCTAAATTCAATTTTCTTTCCTTTTCACATTTTTTTTCCAAAAAAATTATAAAAGTTGGCTAAGATGATCCCCCCAGGTTGACCCTCCCNCAAAAACAAAAAAAAAAAACAATCTCAAAATATTTTAATCTATAAACTTTATCATAGTAATTAAGAAAGTTTTAACAAACAAGAATAGCAGTGATTAAAATAAGTGAGTGTCTTCATTAATATCTTATCTCATTAGCTTTTATGTACATGATTTAAAATACATACAAAGAAAATCATGGCACCTCATTTTAAGGCAAAGAGACAATGCTTGGTACCAAAACCAGCAACAAATGTTGATCAAAAATGTAATTTAAAAAAATAATAAAAATAGTAATAAATAATAAGAAATAGACGAATGAGGCAGTTTGACCCCTCCCCCAATAATAACAATAATAAATAATATATATGAATTGAAAACTTAACCTTTCCTAACAATACCATGTGCATGCTGTTGGTGAACATCAAAACATATTGCATTGGCACCAGCTGGTGTTATAACTATGTATTTTTTGGAACACTAACATGATTGTCATAATCAATGCAAGGTTGAAATTAAAGAGGATTTTTTTTTTTCAAATTTTGAAAAGTTTCAGTTTCAATTGATTTTAATCTCCACTAACTACACAGTGGTGGTGGTGGTTTTTGGTGGTGGTGGTGGTGGTTGGTGGTGGTGATGGTGGTGGTTGGTGTGGGGACGTCAAGCTCTGGACACCAGGCTGCAACGGACACCGAGTAAACAGGGGGAATTGGGAAACCGACTCCTGAAGAACAGAGGGCTGTGGATGAGTTTAGAGCTCAACTGCAACTGTAGAGATATGCGAGGTGTTACTGGTGCTTGAGGTGGCAGTGGTGATCCAAAAAAGGCACTGGAGAGTTACCAAATGATATCAAGTGTGTCAGCAGAGGAGGCCGACTCACTTCTGAAGGTTTTTGGATAGGATTCTCACTGCCACCTGTTAGGGTTGCTAGCTTTTCTTTCTCCACTTAGCAATGAACTAAATTAGAACTGTATTGCGTTTATGTCAATATGTATGATTTTAAAATTGCAGACAATGGAATGAAATATCACAAATGAATTTCATCTGGGAATCCTTAAGAGAGGCCAGGGGGGACATTTTAGAATTTGTAGTGGCCTCTAAGCCTGGGAGCGGAAATGGTGCACGCACATGTGCAGATGACTCTTTTTCAATGCTAGATCTCTAGCAACAGAGTGTATACACCTAACTGCAGGTAACCACATCCCAACAGATTGTGCATTAAGTTGTGCATTATTATTACTAGTGTTTCTACTCCTCTTCCATTGTAGGACAAATTGCGCTGAAGATATTCCACAAGATATTATGGACGTTGCTTGCAGTATGGTTGTACCGCAGATGTCAACAATAGAAAAGGTCAAGCTGATGCATAGAAAAGGATGTGTAAAAGCATTATTTAAAGGAAAAGTAACAAAAGTAATAATCGTACAAGACCATAACCGTTGGCAACCCCAAACTCCACAGGGTATTCCGCAAACGCCTTGTTGCAGATTTGATTAGTTCAGTGCATGGAAATTTGGACCCCTCTAGAAGTGTTGGCAGACCCAGTACAAGTGATGATTCTCTATTTAGACTTATGGGCCAACACTTTCCTATTAAAATAACAGCAACAGGAAAAAGGAAAAACATAACAAGAGCTTGTGTGGTGGGTTCTACAGCAGAGTGGCAGCAATTTCCTGCTGGGCAAAAAAGTAAGAGAACTGGAAAAGGAGCCAGCTATAAATGTGATAAATGTGACAAAGCACTTTGTGTTGATCCTTGTTTCAAGCTTTTTATACTCAAAAGGACTTTATAAAAGCATGGGCATCTTTTAAAAACAGACTTGCTTGCAACTTTGTAACATTTTTGTTTTTATGTAATTCCAGAATGCAGAAACAGTTCTTAAGGGAGCAGATTTGGGTTTGGTCAACCAATCCCTCAGCCAGCCATTCAGGACTTATGCTAAGAAGCGACTTTGCGAGAATGAAGAAAAAGTGAGGAAAGCTGAGGCAATGTTCCATTTTGAAAAATGGTGATTACCACAAATGGATTGTTTTAGGATCTGCATACTTTCTTACGTTTACCACAGTAAGCTACCTCGACAAGACAGGCCAAAATATTCTATACATAAAGTAAAAAAAAAAAAAAAAATGCACAAATAGTAGCTAAAGACAATTATTGATACCTGATACTAACAGATAACCTTGACCCACAGTACAAAAGACAAGATTTGAACGATCCAATCTCGGTTCTTAACTGTAGTAGTACCTCGTGTATCGTCATTCATGCAAGATATATAGGGGGGCGCTCCTGTAAAGTGTGTACATATTGCATATAACATAGGAAAACCACAAAACCACAGGGTCAGTTTCGTCAAACAATAGGCAGTGACAGGGTGAAAGCTGAACTGAGTGCAGGCTGAGGGAAGTACTGGTCAAGGCATTCCAATGAATTCTATAAAAGCCCTATACAGAAAGTGGTCAAAATGGCAACTTCATCTTCAGGAAGGAGACACTGAAAGCCACATTATTCAATACAAGAAAATCTCTTCAAGTCCAAATGCTATGAAGAATTTAAGGACACATTAGATAGTCAATGTGACCTGCCTCTCCTTCAACCAAGCCGTTGCCCTTCACTTTACCCACCACTGAACACCCCTGCATCCGCCACGCCTTGTGACCTGCATCCCCTTCAACCAAGCCCTTGCCCTTCACTTTACCCACCACTGAACACCCCTGCACCCGCCACGCCTAGTGACCTGCCTCTCCTTCAGCCAAACCGTCGCCCTTAACTTTACCCACCAATGAACACCCCTTGCACCTACCACTCTTGTGACCTGCCTCCCCTTCAACCAAGCCGTCACCCAGGTCAAACCCAATTAGACAACAGATCAAGTAAGGAGTGGCAGAATTTTGTACATTATTTTTTCATTTATGAGCTTTTATTTTTGAAAGAGAGGTAGAAAACAACTGCAGTGAGCTCTGTGACAGAATTTGTTGAGTCATTTTCTGAAGAAGAGGATGATTTCCTGAGTTTAGCAATGTGCGGCAAGTTTTTCCACAGGTGAAACCTAATGTTTTGGACCTGCCGGCACGGGATACAAGTAGCAATGCCAGTGATGCAGAGGGTAGTGAGGGTATTCACTGTGAAGACAGATGCAAATCAGACTTGTAAGATAGTGGCAAATTACTCAGTAATGGGGCAATTTTGCTATGCTCTACATATACACCAACGTCTGTTTTACTCTCTACTTTCCTGTTGGCATTGCCAAATCCTGCCAGGTGAATCAGAGAATATCTGCTGCCATGAAGTGGAAGTGGTACAGAACAAAAGCAAACAGGAGAAGGTGCAGTGCATTCCTGTTGGCATTGCCAAATCCTGCCAAGTGCATCAGAGAATATCTGCTGCCATGAAGTGGAAATGGTACAAAACAAAAGCAAAGAGGAGAATGTGCAGTGCATTCCTGTTGGCATTGCCAAATTCTGCCAGGTGAATCAGAGAATATCTGCTGCCATGAAGTGGAAGTGGTACAGAACAAAAGCAAACAGGAGAATGTGCAGTGCATTCCTGTTGGCATTGCCAAATTCTGCCAAGTGCATCAGAGAATATCTGCTGCCATGAAGTGGAAGTGGTACAGAACAAAAGCAAACAGGAGAATGTGCAGTGCATTACAGATCACCCAGGGTTGGACCCAGTCTGACTGAACAAGTGGGTACTCGAAACTGCTTGGATGCATTTCAGGCAGCAATATGGGGGGAAAGCCTTTGAAGGACCAGAGGATAAAAGACAAGAGGCACATAGCTTACAGGCAATTTGTCCACTGGTTTTTGGGGTGACTGGGTAAGAAGATTAGGGTCACAATGCCCAGTTGTGCAGTTAGCTGCATACGAGCCCACTAGCCTCCACCTTTAGAAGAGTTGGGGCAAGGGCATATTCCAGCACCTGGATGTTGGTCACCATCTTTAATTCCCACCTGTACTGACAGCCATGTTGGGTTGTCACTTTAAAGTAATCAATCTGCTTAGAGAGAGAAAAGCCAAGGAAATAGCAGCTCCCAAACACAGAAGATGTGTGCGCAACACATGGATGCCTGGCTGTGGAAGGTTGTCCAGTTTGACTCACACTGTGCTGCCTTCCACAAAGCTTCACAGACAGAACTCAATGCCCCTCCAGTGTTTGTACAACCTCCCCCAGCCAAGATGGTTAACATATGAATAAGCAATTGATGTAATGGACAAGCTTCCTAAACTAAAAGCAGTGTTGACAAGTCAGTATGGGAATACTGTGAAACAAGATTCTATAAAAAAAGATGGTCAAGAACTGGCTGGTTCAGCAAGTAAGACAACAATGAGGTGTACTAATGTTGGAAATGAACATGGTCGAGTCGTGATGTCTGTTGTGACCGCAGGTGAGGCCCACGGTTTGATCAATATGGCTGGCTCCAGTGCTGCCCTGACAAATGAACAGGTTTGCCATATAAAACTGCTCTGGGTGAAATTTTCCCCATAAGATTTAAGTCCCACTGTGTTTGCCACAAGACACCAGTCAGAGCTGAAAAAGGGAAGGTTTAAGACCACCAAACATACCATTTCACCTGGCGTAGAAAGCACCAGAAATAAATTACACACTTTTATATTTGTAACATACATCAATTATGAAAGAATTTTATTTGTCATAAGGTACAATTGTCCTATCGACAGACTTCTCATACTGATTATGTCACAAAATTCCAGACAAACAATCTGAAAAAACATGGCGGCTCCCTGAGTATTGCACCCTTTTGGTAGGGGCTCCTAATGGACAATCGCCACCATGATACAAACTCCTCTGCTGAATACTGGTTCAAGATCGTAAAATGACACACAGCAGTGAAAAACAAGAATGCAACCTAGCCTATTCATCAGAAGGCTACACTTATATGTTACCACCACCCAATTATTCAAGTTACACCAGCAATACTCAACAGATACCATACCTACAGTACACCCCATACATGCAAGCACAAGACATGTAGTCAAGACATACAATCTACAACAACAAGAACATACACAACGCAGCTTGGGTACAAGCAGCTCCGCAACCTGTGGACATGAAAGAAATTTTGGACATGAAAGTTAAGGCAAGCGGGCCCCAGAGGTTTTGCATAATCTGATGGAAAGATTATATACCAAAGAAGAAAGAATCAACAAAAACAAAAACATGACAGGTTCTTCTGAGGGTTGAGAAAAAAATGAACACTAATGCAAAGAGCGTTTGGAAATAATACAGCAATGCCAGGAGGCAATCTATACAATAAGAACTGCAGATTGCTACAGAAGCTGCATTTCTGCAATGAACCAAGCAAACAGAGGACTGTGATGCTATGAAGCATGAAAGCTTTGTGAAGATTACCATTAATACTAAAATTGTGCAGTCGGAACTTTCAAGCGTTTATTCCTTGCTCAGAGGGGAATGAGTCATTTTCTGAAGAAGAGGGTGATTTCTTGAGTTTAAACGATGTGTTATATCAATTTATGTACCTTTATAAGATTTTATGTTACATGCAGCATGTGTAGCTACCAAAATTACAGTGCGAGAAAGATAACTGACTATGATGGTGCCTGAAAATAAATACGATACCAATTGCGATGCGATACAAATTGCGATGTTCTTATTTTAAGAAGTGTTTTTATCTCAATATATTAATATTAAAATGTATTATATATATATTAGGCCATGCGTTTCGGTTGTACTGAAATGAGAATACAAATCCCTTCATCCCTTGTTTTAAGCAGCAAAACATACTCAAATTACAAGAGCCATAACACATTTAAAGCTCTCATTGGTATTGCCACAAACGGTGCTATATCATTTATTTCATCTTTGTTGAGTAGCTACACTTCTGCTACAGAAATCACTTGATTACTTGGAATACTGCACCTTTTAGGAGTGAGTGTAATGACTGACAAAGGCAGCCAGTTTAGAGTAAAAAAAGTGTCTCTCAACATACCCCCTTTTCGCTTCAACTCACAGTTTACCTTTGGACAAGTAGCCAATACCAAGGGAATAGCATTTCAGAAAGACATCCCTAACCAGGCAGCATCTATAAGTGTACTGAAACATTCTCATGGAGTTGTCACCCCAGTCATGGCAGGAGCTCTACAGACAATCGCCAATGAGACAGTGAGGCCAACAAAAATGTTAGCTATAAAGAGATATCATATTCCCCAATCATTGTCAGTTGAGCAAAATATTTGTGACGTCATCTGAGTGACTCCTCAGACGGGTCGTCAGATCTGAAACACATGGGTAGACATTGAATTGTCAGTGGGTGCTCAAATACTAATGAACATGCCAGTATTTGGATACACACATACCCAAAAATAAAGCAGTTACTCAGAAATGGAAAAAACATTGTCAATTTGACAAGAGTATGGGATTTAGAGTTAAAAGATGCTGTGACAAACCACTCGGCGATCTGTAGCGCTCATTTCAAGGAGGCTACTTCAATGAGGGACAGCAAATGAAGACTCGGCTTGGTTTGGCTCAGTAAGTTCATAATTTTGGTCACTTTTACCTTAATCTTATGTTTCCTTTTATTCGAGACTTATTTATTATCTTTTTTATATCTTGATAAATATATACATATTAACTTCAGTTGTATGGGTGGTGGTGCAATTAGTGCTGGATGGGGTTTTGAGTCTCCTCAAAGGAGACCATGTTACTTCTTCAGAGGGCCATTGCATAGCACAAGATGGCTCAATTAGGGAAGGAGCCTTATGCATAGTCCCACATGCTGGGCAAGATGATGAAGCCAAGGTACTGTATAAATCTAGCAAGTGTTCATTTTCAGTATTGAAGGTGTGTGTTGGAGGGGTACATATCTGGTCCTTTTTTAGGTGTTTGATTCCAAAAGTCAGGACAAGAAAATATGTTATTATTCTAACAAAAATGATGTCGACAGACCTCCCATTTGTGTTAAGGACTGTGCATAAACACAGAGCTCATGCACTCACTAGTATGCTTCCCAGCCATCCACATTTTTCATTTTATTTATTTATCTTATTATTATTATTATTTTTTATTTTAATTATTATTATTATTTTTTTTTTTGAGAGGCATTCTTGATAATGTCAGTGTTTTAGACTTGGGTTGATGATTTTAAGTATACATGTCCTATAATAATTCAGATTTATTTGTACTATCCCTGTAGTGATACATTTGAAGAAAAGAGAAGTTGCTTAGTCTGAAAAATGTGTGTACAGTGTACCTTTCTCTACAGCCAACAAAGAAAAATGCATGAAGAGGAAACAAAAGGAAGAAGCAAAAAAGAAGAATTCCTCCCAAGGTAGTAAGTAAATTCCAAAAACTACAGATTTGACGTTCATTGATAATTTGAAAGGGGTTCATTTCCTGTTTTGGCGAAATGGAGAAAGTCAAGTTTTTATGGTTTTACGCTAGAAGATCTGCAAGAAGTGACTTTGAGAGCTGGTGGAAGGTAGAAGGGCATGCCTTTCACGGCTGCTGAGTCAATTATTTTTTGTTTGCCTGATAAAGCTGCTATTCACGAATAATTGCTGAAAATTTGAAGATCCTAACTGCAATAGGTTTTTGAAGATATTTACATTTTATTAGCATAGGGTGATTTCAGCATTAATTCCTGGAATTAAGGTGGACACTTAAGTAGGTCAAACAGTCCAGGAATGTGAATGCTATAGGGTTAAAAACACTAGACATGAACCTTAAAAACGTTGTACACACTATAATGGCATGTTCTATTTTACACAATTTGTGTGAACGAGAGGGGGATCCCTTCCGTGGACAATGTTTGGAGGATGTCCAATGGGCCAATGAAAGATTTTTGCAACCAAGAGTTTGGCAAGTTGTTAGACAGGATGTCCCAAGGGGTGATGTCGCAAGGGCATCTTTCGTACATTGCTTCAGCTCTCATCCTCATATGAAAGAAAATGTTAGTTACATTTTGTTGCTTTTTATGAATGAATATACTATGGTTGAAAAGACAAAATATACACGGTGTTAACTAGAAAATTGAGGAACAAAATATATTTGTCATAATATCAAAATTTATGGAGAATATCATAGTTGGCCCAAAAAATTGTATGCACAGTGCATCCATGCGTATGCCTGATTATGCCCCTGCTCTTTGAAGAAATGTGCATTGTACTTGAAATCCGATGCAATGCAATTTCTAGATGAGGTATTGCGAAAAAAAGGCAGATGACTTTTTCAAGCTGTGCAGGGTAGAAAGGACTTGCCAAGTCTCCAGCCAAGCTCTATCTTGAATAAGAACAAGTTTAACCGTCCAAACAGAATACCATTGGCAAATGAATCAATCACTGTTGTCGCAGACAATTAAAGCGGGCCCAAGACTTGCATAAAAGTGCTGGAATACCATTAGGTCCTTGTGGTGTCCCTGAAATTATAAAGTTTCAGTCATATTTGAG
>NW_019774447.1:53949-83363 GCF_001039355.2 Lingula anatina
TTATCTCCAAAGAAAGTGTAAGAAAATCAGCATTTGCATCCCAATTCACTCCAAAATATTGGTTGGAAGGAAAGGACTGAGAGAAGAAAGACCTGGGAATGTGCCAAGCTGCATTTAGTAAAATATATTTAATTCAATAAACCATGACAAGTAGCCATGACAATCTCTTAAAATGTTCTTTGTTGATATATTGTTCATAAGAAAGGCACTGGTGTAGTATTTTATTTCAAGAGTACCAGACAAAGACACTTTTCCTTGACAGAATATAGTAAAAACTACATTGACTCATTAATGTTTCAGGTGCCAAGTGCCCCAGAATTACAAAGCTTGAATCCTGAAGACCTCCCAGAACCAGAAGCCCCAGAACTTACCATGAAGTTTGAAGTAAGTCTTTTATCAGAGCTGACTTATTCTGAGAGGAGAAATTTTCATCACTTTCTTTATTTCATGGAACCACCTTTGAAAAATGAATTTTCATCTTTGCTTTTCCTCAAAGGAAGTGATTATCTCTCTATTCTAGGTCAGTGTCTTTATGGCTTTCCGCTGTCTTAATTGCATTTTCAAGTAGGAAATTTCTTTTGAAAAACCAAGGGTGTTATTTGCACATATTAATATTTTCCTCCTTTTCATCTACACCGGAAAGGATGTGTTACTTTACCTGTTTTTTCTCTGAACTGATTTAACATCTGTTAGATTATGAAATTTTGCATCTTCTGGGGCCCACAATAAGGAAAAAAATTGTTGATTATTTTTTTGTGAGTGTACATCATTTATTCAGAGAGATGACTACATATATAGGAAATATAGCATAGATCTCAAAAATTTTAACAAACTGAAAAACTGATGATTTAACACTCAATATTCAATATGCAATTCACTTGTTCATATCCAATAACCATTCTTTTACTTTAGCATTTTTCCTGGGAAGAAAATTCTTTCCATTTTTAATAATAACAATATTAATAGTAATAATGCTTATTTGTAAGTTAAAGTTGCCTGTTACATTTACGGAACTGTTTTATTTAGAACCAGAAACTTCATGTTAGCATCTTAGCACTGTTCTACTATAATATTTTCAGATGTTTATGTTTAGAAAATTTTTCTTGTGTAGGAATACCAGCAATTCTACGAGGACTTCACCAGGCCTCTTAACCCTCTGACTGCACAGGATGTACAAAAGCTCAGTGCTCCAGTCGCAGATAAGGGATATGACCAGATCTCAACAAGGGACACTGCTTTAGTTCAAATAAAAGCCACAGAGACTGATAAAAATGGTTTTCAACAGGACTGGGACATGCCCCAACCACCAGTGTTATCAATGAAGTACACCTTTAACAGCACTGAGGAATTGCAGGAGAATATTCCACCAAGGGAGAACAGTAACAAGACATGCCCAGGGTAAGTCTTCTGTGAAAACAGGATGGATTTCCAATATCCTTCAAACCAAGGCTGTGTTGAGAATAAAATGTTGCAAGTGGTATCTAATCTAATATCAAGGATTTGGGCTTTAAAAACAACAGTGCACAAGCAATTCTGAATTCGATTTTGTGCATGGTTTCTGACATTTTCACATCTTTTCAGCCAGATTTCAAATAATTTTTTGTAATTTTATAAAATCATCTCTCATTTCAGTATGGCCATGATTTCTGAAGATGAATATGCCTCTCTCCAAGACTACCTTCAGAGGCAGTTGCCCCTAAAACTTATAAACAACACTTTGCAGAAAATAAATGATATCTGTCAGAAAAAGATGAGTGGTAAGTGAATAACTTCATTCACAAAGTATATTCTAGGTTGATTGGATATAAGAGAACTTATTTATGAGCAAATTATTACAGAAAATGGATTTGGTAATTATTGTTATTGCACTGATGATGTGCACTCCGCTGAAATATATGTGATAAACATTTTATTTACTTCCATTTTCAGCTGGTCATAAGGGACAGATCTCCGAATCTGAGTTAAGAGACAATATTGATCTTGGACCTAAAACCAAATCTATGTTACTATTGCTGGTCAAACTACACAGACTTCAAACGCGAGCCAGGAATTCACTTAC
The DNA here is from genome assembly GCF_001039355.2 of Lingula anatina. The sequence goes on from NW_019774447.1 coordinate 56,009, forward strand.
TGATCCAATTTATGAAATTCTGTGATCAAGTTTTCAAATAAAAAATGACCACATTGTAACACTTTTAATACATAAATTGTCATTGAACTGGGTTGCCTATGTGAAATTCCATATAAAGCCATTTGAATTGATTTTTACTGCATGAAAGGCTTCTTTAACAAGCTCGATTCCCTGACATTTTGCTCGAATAATTTGATGTGTTATTTTTTAGGGAACAGTCATTAAATATTATTGCTGTTTTAGCGCTGTTTACTTGCTTTAATGTAAAAAGATAGGTTGTCATCATTACTATATATTACTTGTATTGTAAGATTAATATGTAAGTTTTGTTTTACAAACTTCTGCAGATTTCAAACAGGCTTGAAAAATGCTTGAAATTGCCATCTGATTTAGTAGTCCAGGAAATTGGTGAAAAATTGTGCATTTTTTACCTACAAGCATGAAATTTGGCACACTTATGGACAATGAAATTCTAAGCAAATTTGGATATATGGGCATGTCTGAAAATTCCAAAATGGCCGTCAAATCCAATATGGCCACCAAAATACCTTTTCAAATTAAAACTTCAAGTACATAGTCTTCTAATGACTTAAAATATCATATAAAGGTTAGAAAACACCATGGTATGAATCCTTCAGGTGTATTAAATCCAAAATGGCCGCCAAAAGTAAAAAAAGCAGACCATTTATTCAAGATATCCATTTGAATGGGGAATTCATCAAGCACTTAAAACTACAAGCATAAAATTTGGCAGGTTTGTGGAAAATGAAATTCTGAGCAAGTTTGGATGTATGGGCATATCCGAAAATTTAAAAATGGCCTTCAAATCCAAGATGGCCTCCAAAAACACGGCTTCTAATTAAAACTTCAAGTATATAGTCTTTTAAGGGCGTAAATATCATACAAAGGTTAAAAAACACCACGGTATGAATTCTGAATCAAATTGTGCTTTTTTAGGTGTATTAAATCCAAAATGGCCGCCAATAGTAAAAAGCACTCTACTAATCCAAGATATCCAGCAGAGTGGTTAATTCATCAAAAACTACAAGCATGGCGTTTGGTACAGTTGTAAAACAGGATTCCAAGCACTTTTGGATGTATGAGCATGTCTAAAAATTTAAATATATGGCCCCCAAATCCAATATAGCCGACACAAATACCCGTTCAAATTAAAACTTCAAGTATATATAATCCTATAATAACTTAAGATAACATTTTATGGTTAGAAAAGACTATGGTATGCATGAAGTATCAATATTTTATTCTTTAAATGTACAGAAATCCAAAATGGCCTCCAAAAATAAGAAAAACAGGCCACTCACAGCAGCAGTATGGTGAATTCATCATGCACTTAAAACTACAAGCATGAAAATTGGCTCAACTGTACAGAACAGGAATCTAAGCAATTTGTTATATAGGGACATGTCTGAATATTCTAATATGGCCACTAAAACCCTTTTAAAGTAAAAAAAGACTACTATATAATCTGACTGACAACAGTCTTTACTCTTTTTTGGTTTTTCGCTCCTTTAGTTACATTTAGACACAAATGACCATAAAAAATGGACTAGGACTCCTTTTGGTCTAGTTGTGACACCACATGCAGCAATTCTATAAATGTCAAGGATATGAAAATGTCAAGGTATTTTCACAAATAAGTTTCAAATTAACGAATGTTATTTTATCAAGTAAGTGTTGCACATTTAATGGGCGGTCAACCTTTTACTTTAGTAAATGGACAATATCTCAACAGAGGATAACAGCTAGCTACACCGAAATTTCTACTTATTTGGTTAAATAATTTTCATTCATTAATGTGTGCCTAGCTTTACTAGTAGTTGTGTTTCCCTCAGCTTTCCCAGTATTTCCTTAAAGCTATAGCTCCTACATGTAATCCACTTTCCCCAACAAAATACCAAGTGGCATTGGTCGTTTTTAACACCAGAAAGCATCAGTTTACATGCATGAGGGTCAATAGGAATATGAAAGTGGGGTAGGGCATATTAGTAGATGAAGGTTACTAGTGTGAACCCTTATAGGACCAGTCTTCCAATGCTTCTGACTCCCCTCATCACAGTTAGCAACTGCACACATAACTACAAACAGATGTGGTAGGAGCTACCTGGTAGATTTTGTTAGCTGGGTAAGTGAACACTCCTCATGGCTTCATTCTGGATTGTCCCACAGAGACAATGATGCCAGAAATCTCATGAATTTTTACCTTTCAAAGTCCATATTGCACTAATTTCTTGGTGTAATCCTCAGAATACACCGTTTTTTGAAGTTTTGTATGTATTAACTGTCTGGAGGATTTTAATTCTTTTATTTTCATGTTCAGTTTTTTGAAAGTATAACTTTGTAACTAAACAAGTTGCCAAATGATCAAATGAAAACCAAAGTTTGGCACCTATCAGTGCTTCTTTTTTAGTGCACGAAGTGTGAAGCCTGCAATGCAACTCTTGGATACAGCACGTATCAACACCTGCCCTCTGTTTGGGGTACGGGGTACAGGTATTTCTTTGCTCATAAATTTCCACTAAATTCTCGGTAGCCATTACTGCGAATGTACTAAAGCCAATTTTTTAAATAAGAAAGTTTTCTCATTTACTTTTGAAGCACAAGATAACATCATAACATTGTCGAGTGCAACTGTGCCCCGCTTTTTAGTACTTTACTAATGAAAAACACCAAATTGTGAGACCCGTATGTTTGATTAGCTGTCATTTTTGTTATATTTATGAGCATTTGATGAGGCGCCATGCACTGATCTAGCTGAAGAATCATAACCAACAGACAAAATTGGTACACCCGAAGTTTTTTATATTTGCCTCTTTAAGGCTTAGTTATTCTGGTGTTTCTTTCATATTTTATGGATTTTGCACGATACTTTTTTCTTAGAAAGGGGGAGTCACTCATGAGTGCCGTATAAGAAGATTGGGAATTGATCTAAATGAGAATCCAGAGCAAAAAGTCAAACTACTTATGTTGGTTTATCAAAAGAAGGACTGTTTTCAGTACATAATAAATGTATCATGGTTGATGTTTTTTTTTAAACTCTGTAGAATAGCTCCTGCACAGGTAGGAATATGCTGATTATACAGGTAGTTTGCAAAGCCCACATGCCTATTCACGAGTGATTACAATTCAATAGTTGTGGTCTGCTGACTTTTGGAGGCCATTTTGAAATTTTAAAACCTTAAGTGGCAGATACTGATACTTCATACATACAATGGTATTTTCTTACCATTAAATGATATTCTTATAAAAGACTATACAAACAACTTTCACCTTGAAAGGGTATATTGGGGGGAATATTGAAATTGGCTGCCATATTGGAATTTTCAGACATGCCCCTATATCCAACGTTGCTTAGAATCATGTTCTACATAACTGTGCCAATTTTTATGCTTGTAATTGTAAGTGCTTGATGATTTTACAAAACTGCTGCATATTTTGCGTAATTAAACTGCTTATTTTACTTTTGGAGGCCTTTTTGGAATTCTATACACCTGTAGAAGCGGATATTGATAATTCATTCATAGCATGATATTTTCCAGCTATAAAATGATATTTTAAACCATTTTAGGACTATATATTAGATGTTTTAATTTAAAAGAGTATTTGTGGCGGCCATATTGGATTTGGCGGCCATACTGGAATTTTCAGACATGCCCATATATCCAAAAAAGCTTAGAATTCCATTATCTACAACTGTGGCAAATTTCATGCTTGTAGGTAAAAAACGCACAATTCACCCTTTTTTCTGCACCAATTTCTTGGACTATTACACGAGTAAAACGACACATTTAATTATTTTCGAAATTCTAATTTTCGATGTTGGAAAATCTGAAAGAATATTTCTCTCTCTCTCACACACTTACACATTTTTTCAATACATTCTTAATATCACGCTCCCTCTCTCTCTCTCTCTCTCTCTCTCTCTCTCAATGGTCCTTTAACTATTTTAATTTTCCATATCTCAATCTTTTCAGTGGGCCTCGCTGTCCTCATAGCCCAGACCTCAGCTGGCATGGGGACTATAGACGAAGAGCACCAAGACTCTCCTCAAAAAGTCGCTTCAAATGGTTCGACACAGTGCGACGCCTTCCTAGACTCAGGTGCCAACGACTCCCTAGAGGACCTGAGCGTGTCCAGCGCTGACCAAATGGACGTGGAGACCACGCTGTGATGTTGATACCCGCATCGTGCCCGTTGATTGCAAATTGACGGAAGGGTCAACGGCGGAAGGGTCAGTCGGTGAAGTTCCCTCTGTCCTTTGAGGTGGCGGCCAGTCACTGGTCACATCCGGGCTAAAGCTGACCCCGGGCTCGGCGAAAATGGTTTTCAATCTGGCTCTTTGAACAATGGACCAGTGGTGCCCTCTACCAGGGCGGCAGATATTGTAGGCACATTTTCCGCCAGTCACAGTTAGAAGACATTATCTGTGAATATCCTGTGAAAAATCAATCTGTGGCCCTGGTAGAGGGTACACCAGTGGTCACTCGGATTGATATGACCAACGCTATTGAGTTGGAGTTGCATATATTAAGGGAACGCAATTGCTAAAACATGAAAAATATTTTCTCTGCAAAAGTCTGACGTGGATTGTAGACATAAAAGTTCTCACTGCATAGCTTGTATGGGGGACCCAGCTGAAAAATAAAGACGTCCCCACGCAGCGTATCAATAAGAACCGACCGCCTGCTTCCTGGGGTTAATCTTAAAACGGTTTGATTTAAAACGGTGCAAGTTGTGACCTTTACGTTATCTAATAGCGTCTTTACAGCTGACAGTTCTGTTCCCAGTGACTTCTTCTCCGCTGAAGTATAATAAAAAGACTGAGAACAATGCGTTAAGAAAAATGTGATACATGAGGTTCATATGATACAGAGATACGGCACAGCTTAGAGACTATACTATATCAGACTGTCCACATAAGAAAGATTACGCGATACTGAGTCCCGTTGGTTAATAGACTTTGAACTGTTTATTGGGTAGTAAACGGGATTGCATAAAGACTACAAAATGCTTATTTATTGCGACAGTGCCGAACGTTTGAAAAAAGCCGGCACAGAAAAGGATTTTCCTCTCGGCAGATCAGTATATTTTGATTAAAATACTCGCCAGGCAAAAAGAAAGAGAAGAACAACTTTATGAATCACGTCATCCCGTATTCATCTTCTACTTGGCTCATGATTGAGCTAACAACGAAGTGTGGTCCATCGTATACACACCATATTTCCGGGGACTTTTAAATCAAGCAATTTATTTCAGAATTAAGATACGTTGCTCTTTTATCTATTTCCGATTTGGTACAGACGCACAAGAAATATGATTTTATCGAAAAAAAAAACAAAAACAAAAAAAAACAAGACGGTAGAGACACGTCCTTGCAGTAATGGACCTGACAGAAAAAAAAACTATACAACTTTGCTGTGATCGACTGTATTGAATTGGTTTATAACCATTACATCTTACAAGAAAGATTAAAGATGTTGACAATAAGACACAAGGGTGGTTTTTAACCACAGCTCAATTTGCTCGACAGAATTAATAGATTTCAAAGCAATATACCCCAGTATTTTTTACAAGAATAGGATTAACATTTTGTCCTTATTTTTAAACATAACGAGAAGTACCGTTCTTTAGTTTTGTTGCATGCAGGTCGAATATTTAATTAGTGTTCGTACAAAGATATCTGCTTGCTGAGAGAGAAGAGTAGCACGGAACATGCTTTTTTTCCCTAAAGATAATAAATTAAGAGATATAAAATTACATTAATTAAACAATAAAAGATTTTACTCTTAATCTTCTATCGTTGGGTTGTATTACTTGTACATGTACTTTATACATTAATTTGTCACTTTTTTCTTACCAAGCCTCATTAAAAATATGGACAGATTTCTTGGAGGTGGAATACAATGTATGACTAATTGGCATACACTGCTTAGACATGTTTATTAATAAACAAATTACTTAGTATAATTCACTTCACTGATGTATCTGGTAGCTGGCTAATGGATAATACATCCTTAGCTCCACTTCTTTAGGCAAATATAATATTATTTAATAGTCGAGGGCATTTTTCTATAATATCTAGAACAAAAGGGTAGAAATTGTGCACAGTTTCGTTTCGTTTCACTTGTTATATTGTTTTGCAGGGTGAAAAAGGGGGTGCATTTGTTCCTCCAAAGGTGGGGATGGGGGGGGGGGGAGGGCTGGAATATTGCACCCATGGATCCACCTTTGAATTCTTAAGCTCTTAAGTGGAGATGCAAGAACAGTTGCGCTCTTCAGAAAAAAAATCAAAATTGCTGTTGGTGTTCTAGCACACAACTAAATCATTTGTAAACTTTAAGGCATCTTCGCGGGAGTCTCATTACGAATCGTTTATAGAATGACATAGGCAAGAAAATTCTTCCACGTGGAATTGATGTCAAAACCCGTCTTTATTCATTCTTCAGTCAATCATTTACATTTCCTCAGCAGTTTTACTCGTCGTTTATTTTTTATGAGGTACCCACTTTCAATACCAGTGTCTCCGACTGGGAGATCATTGCAGCATACTTCATCCCAAGCTTAAGACTGCGTTTACTAAACAAATGAAAGGAATGAAATCAAAACTATCAGTGTATCCAATGTGCGTTCTAAAAAAAGGCAAGAGCGTATAAGTATGTAAATATTTTGGATCGAAGTAATTTAACGTACGTAATAAAAAAGTTCAATTTTGCATGAACAGTGAAATACACTCTGGACGATTTTTTGCTTTAACTGGTCGAAATATTTTATAAGTGTAAGTGCGACTCTAGTTGATTTTGAATCTGTAATCGTCTTTTTTTCTGAATGCGTACACGATTCAAAAAGAGGACACACAGCACCTATCACCCCCCCCCCCCCACCCCAAATAAGACCCGGATCCTCCAGTTAGCTAAACTCTCATGTACTAAAAAAGTTATCACCAGCAATAGGCTTGTATCGCCCACGTCGTACGAGGCCTACTGCAGGAATAAAGTTCATAATTCCAGTGTTCGGTATTAAATATCACTTTGAATCTTGCCCGAGTTGCTGTAGACCATATGTTTCGTGGCACAGATCTACTCTTCAGAAGTCATGTCGTAACTTTAAGGAGACACTTAAGCACAGGAAAAGTGTGGGTGTGTTGCAAGCAACTTCCGCTGGACGCGTCTACGCTCTATTCATTCGGAGACGCTTATCTGCAGTTTTTAGTGGCGTTCCTTCACTTGACGTTCCTCCGTAGACTTTGAAACGTCTGTGCTCGGTATTAGTCAATTAGACCGCCGTCTGGGAATAACAGCGGAACAACATTAAAAGAAACCAACATGGCGTTGTTCCTTTGCTGCGTCTTCTCCTTGTTGCTCATCATTGGAATGGCTAGAGGAATGGGTCAAATGACATTAACAAGCGGTCAGCGTTGGAACGAGCAGACCGGACAGGCCAGTCAGTTCAGCCAAAGCCAGATGTCCGGTGGCGGTCAGGCATGGCAGCCGCAGGCCACACCCGTAAGGACTGGTCAAAATATGCTGGCAGGAACTGGACAGTATGCTCAGACGTACCAGGGTGGCGGTCAGTATGACTGGACCAAACAAATGGCCAGCCAGACCAGGGGTCAACCTAGCCAGAGCAGTCAGATGAGCAGTCAGATGGGTAGTCAAATGAGAAGTCAGTTGGGTAGTCAAATGAGCAGTCAGATGAGTCAAGTGGGCAGTCAGATGAGTCAGATGGGCAGTCAAATGAGTCAGATGGGCACTCAACTTACACCATTCGGCCAACCTCAGCGCCAACCTAGAGGACAGTTAAGAGGACAATACGACCAATCTTACCAGACACAACAAATGGGTCAAACAAGTGGACAATACAGTCAGGGCAGCCAGGTGGTCAGTCAGCAGAGCGTTCAGATCCCACCGTTCGGCCAGGTCCAGGATCAACCGCGTGGTCAGTACAGCCAAAGTAGCCAGATGGGAACACAATTTGGCCAGACTTACCAAGCCATGCAACAGGGGCAGACAAGGGGGCAGTATAGCCGAGGACGGCAGGTGGTCAGTCAGACAGGAGGACAGAGGACAACATTCGGCCAGTCTCGAGGTCAACCCAGCCGTCAGTTGGGGCCCATGGGAGCCAAGCTGCAGTGCTCGGTGCAGGCCATGTGTCCTCAACAAACTGTGATGGTCGGGAGGACCGGAGGACAAGGGTGCATTTGCGGCTGCTACTCTTATACTATTGACAACAGCAAGAACAACATGCCGGTTCAGGGAACGATTCATTACAGGTATAGAACGATAAAAAATTGTGTTAAACAATATGAATTTGATGCATGATATACTTGTAACATTTTTTTTTCTTTTCAAAATGTTAAAAAAACTATCTTGTTTTCTGTTATGCATGTTCAATCTGACATCAAAGCGTGGAAAAGTATTATTACAGATACGTAGCGAAATACAAATGATGTGTTTCATACATCCCTTTCTATTAGTGAATTGGCACCGATTCCGGCGGATCGAATTATGTAGTACAGGTAAATAGTGTGCATTTCTCTTGGGTAAAAGGTTATTGACATTAGGTAATTCCACAAAAATTGAGAAAATTTTGGTCATGTCAGTGGTACATTTTGTGTAATATTTGCATAGCTGCTTCATGTCACTTTATAATTGTTGAGGCCTTTCCACATGGGGGACTCTATTGTATAAAGAAAAGTAAGTAATGGTGCAAGTCAGAATTATGAAAATATGACACAAAATTCGGGCGTCAATGACGAGACTCAAATATTCACTTTCGTTTGTAATGTGTCCACTATTTTTTAATATGCAAGTTAATTAAAGTCGTACCCTCTATACGTTCGTGATAATTTTTTTATCTTTATAACGTGTCTATTTATCATTAGTTCTATCATTTGATAGTGTTTGTCCTCTTGAAAAATACAATAAATTGTAGCGTAGGTTATCTAGAGCACAACCATTATTCTGTTGACGGACAAATCCGCGAAAAAGAGATTTTGCCACGTTTTGTTTTACTTTTTCCTTTCAAGACCTATACGATTTCACATCATTCGATAATTGGAAACACTTTTACAAAATTTGTTTTTTGATGAATTTTCACTGATCTTGAATATACTAGACGCGGTTTAGGCCTATTCAATTTTTATAAGTCTTAAAATATGTATGTTAACCATAGAGAAATGATGTATATATACATAACCATCAAACGTAATAACATACATGTATATCAAACATTTTGTTTGAGGCAAAATTTATTTTTGACTGATATTATATCATTTAAAAAATACTGTCTTTTTGGGGAGAGAGTGTATCAATGAGGAAATTACAGAATAATTATCAAATTTAACTGGGAGCTTTAACAATTCTGCAAAAGTCTTTTTATACTGTATCAAAATACATGTATGTTTGAAAATCGGGGTTTGTTTTAAAGTGGCTTCAGCAAATATTGCGATGAAATTCGTCGTTCTCATTGTTTAAACTCTGGTATAGATGACACCGAAAGCACCGGCATCCAAAAAAAAAAAAAAAAAAAAAAACGCAGTACTAACAAAAGCATTTCATTTGGAATTCACCGTTTTCTTTTTAATTTTTGATTTAATTAATAAATTAATCATTTTTGTTTATCATGTTTGTCAATCATGTTTATTTGGTAGATGCATCATCATAGTAATACGTGTTCGTGTATTTTTAAATTTCTTATTCTTTTTTAATTTTAAAATTTCTTTGCCTTAAATCAGCACTGTTGGCAATAAGAATGCTAAATGATATGAAACAAGGCTTAAGTGTTTGGGCACAGATGGGCTTAACAGAAAATGAGACAATTTTTCTCAAGAGATGATACCTAGAATGCATATAAACTTTACACTTTAAAGTTTGGGATACCTTTGACAATGTAAAAACAGATAACATGAGCTATACATGTAGCGTTGTCTCGTGTAATAGTATTGCAGTCTAGTTTCACTTATTGTATGCTGTAGTTTATCGCTAGCTGAAGCGTAAGTTGCAGTAGGCCTATATAATAAAAACGTGTACATATTTCTTCCAATGTTTGCTGCATAGAGTGAAACTATTTTTGTGCGAATGAAATTAGCATTCTTGTCAAAATGGGGCGGTGGGCACATTTAATATATTCAATATACTCAATTAAATATACAGGAAATAATAATTTGTACTGATGAAAAATAATTTCGTTTTTTGTTTCAGATTAACGGATACCAAGCTTGGAGCCGTATCCCCCGGGGTTGGCCGTTACTATGCGGGTCCTGGCACAATAATGAGCCGCACCTGCAAGCGTGTCTGTGAGTGGCGTAACTACAGAGCCTCGGACGCAGGTCCCGTTACCATGACAGCAAGCTTGCAAGTGACAGGGGGCGTGTCTGGGTATGGCTCTGATATGTGCATGTTCAACATACAGAGCCAGACTATGTTTCGCATGTGGAAAAAATAAGAAATAAAGGAAGGATAATTGGAATTGGAATTCGGAGCCAAGAAGGAGAGAAAGGGATTTTTGATTGATGAATTGTATTTGGGATGGATCATATTTTAATTATTATTCAATTCAATTTCTTCTTTGAGAGTAAGGAAGTTGGTTTGAATTTTTTTATTGTATGAGCGCAGTTGATGTCTGTTTGCATAAGTAGTCCGCGCGGCGTGCAATTATCGTGCTTGTTAAGTTTCTAATTTGAATTTCAACTTCGTAATCTTACCTCATTATATCCCATGCAGCCTAATCGGAATTGGTTTATTTCTTTCATGGTTTAAAGCATTCTTGCTGCATGACATGCCAAATGTTGTTATCAGTTAAGTTTTTTTCTAAAACATCTGATCTTATGCTTGTTAATTCAATCACACTGCTTGGAGAAAGTAAAGATCGCAAAGCAGTGCACTATATCACCAAATGCATGGTAGTCAGAATGTTAGGAGTTGATCATGTCGCTTAAAAAAAAAAAAAAAAAAAAAAAAAAAAACGCTCAAAGAGAGTTGATGACTCTTCTACTTTTTATATTCAGGCAGATATCTTTAAATGCTTCTTTTTATATCTATAAAGCAATTGCAGATTGCACGCGATTACTTAACTGTAATGGACTTACCAAATGATGAATAAATTCATGTAGTTATGGTTGGCAAATGTTAATTTTTTTTAGAAACATGCTTTTTCAAATACCAGAGTCCTTGCAGCACGTGGATTGTTTCCCTGGGTCTGGATTCAAAGAGAAATATCTCTTGTTGTTTTTTCGACTGCTTTGATTTTCAGTGGCATGAATTCCACCAGCGTGAACATACAGTTACATGTATCACCTACGTGGTTTCCTCTCAGACCCTAAGATTAATGGGTTAAAAAGCAGTTTAGATATTTACCAGACGTTTTTTTATTCCTTTTTCACCCTGCTGCTTTATATTCCCAGTGTTGAAATTTCAATATGAAATGCGGGTATTAAATAATAGACACCACAGAATCTACAGGGTGACTAAAAACATCAGTCAACAAATTCATTTTGAGGCATGTACCGATCTTTAGAACTCACGGAAAAATCTTAACGAACCGTCTGGCTTTTTTGACAACGAAAGATCGTTGAATAGTTTCCTTATGTGCCCCACTCCTGAAAGCAAAGTAAATATCAGTAGTTTTAATTTTACGTGCATATAAGTTAGCTAACATAAAACCAACGCCCGATGACTGCCACCTTCTTCTTTGTCTTACTTCCATGTGAGCCCGGTGTAATGTTGCAGAGCCCCATGATATAGAGTCCGCTTCCCATTCATTTGCACAGGTAAGCCTCGCCCTTTGGTCAGGCTAACCCTTACTATTATAACTAAATGGAGGGCGGACTTTCTGTTACACAGACCCTCAGTTTCGTTACACCGGCGTGTGCGTGGGAAGCAANAAAAACCCCCTCCCCCCCCCCCCCCCCCCCCCGCCCCCCCCCCAGGCTATGGTAAACAATTTTTTCCCGTTTTTTAGGAAAAAAAGGCCTTGCCCCCCCCCCCCCCCCCCCCCCCCCCCCCGCCGGCTTTAAAATTCAAGCTCATATTATTTCAATAAAGCGATCTTCAAAAAATTTAATTTCATTTAGGACCTATGTAAAATCCGATGCATGCGTTCTACATGTATTTTTGTCCTATCGTTCATGTTCAGTGATTGGTGTCTAACATTACTCTTGGTACAAAAATAAAGCAAACCATTTGGGAAATAGTTCAGGAATAGAAATTTGATAACCCAAAGCCGTCGTTCAGTGACATTTAAAGCAACGTAACGAAATGCTGCTATCGTATCTAGCCTATTATTTTCATGCTAGAAATACATTAACGTAGAGATTTTGTTCGGTAATTCTTTTATTTCTTGAAACAATCCAGATCTTGTGAATAAACAGCAATTTCTGTGTTCTTTTTATTATTCAGTATCACAATGACTAAGACGTGGTCACAGTATATGGAATAACACATCGTCAAACTAAAGACTTCACGAGGTTGCTTGTATATATTGTAAATTTATGCCCAGCCTTATTACTCTGGAAGTGCTGTAGTTTTTTGATGACGACTATAAATTTCTCCGTATGGTTCATTCTATGTAATCTTGTATACATTGTCATAATCGTTATTTATTTCTTTTAAAATACCGCACGCAGCCTACTTGACTTTTGTCGTAATACTTTTCGTTGACAGACGTGGCATTTGGACGTTTACATTTCCCCACGAAAGATGTGCGCAGTTTTCACATAAATATTTCTCTCTCTCTCTCTCTTTCTTTTTTTAACTTAACAGAGTTTCAGTTACACTAACTGTGCTATGATACTGTATAAGAACTCTAAAAAAGAAGAAATAAAACAAAGAAGAGTTTAAAGTAACCTTTATACATGTGTGTCTGGGTTCCCCCACTGATCCGTATTTAAATCCCCGACTTTTGGAATTTTGATACCAATTAAATGCGCAAGAAAATAAACAATTAAGAAATGCATGGTAATAGAACTAGTCCCAGACCAATAAACTTAATGCGCCGTCGGAGAATTATTGTAACCAAGATGGTCTGTGATGTAATTTTATCGGCATTGAAAAGCAAAAAAGCATACAGTTTTGCTTTCTAGCATTGATTGATCTGGCTATTCACTCAACGTCTATCCGCAGACGTGTCAAATTCACTGAGTAAGCTTGTTTGACATTATAATGCATTCTCAAAGAGGTACAGGGGGATACAGCTATTTTATTTATTGCTTCCTAATTATTTCATTGGCACTGAAACAAGTTGTCTCAAATCTTCAGGTTTATTGCTACTGAAAACGCACTTTAAACTTGCGTATTTTCGTTTCATGTAACATATGGGAAAGAGGGCAACTCTGGTGTTCGTTACACTATTGGCAATACCTATTTAAAACTTTAGCCTTCAGCGTGGAATGAAACCTCCCTCGTCATTAATATATCATAGTTATCACATTTGTAATGATATTGATTCATCATCAACGATTTAAATTGCAAATCATCAAATAAACATGACAAATAATCTTCGGATGCTCAGCTGTGACTTTCACCTTCTTAGAACACAAAATATAAAAAATAAATAAATCGTGCCAATACTTGTTGCAATTGCGCACTACAGATAGGTCTGTACATAGCTTAAAAGCTCTTGAGAAGAAAAAGATAATCGGTAATGTCTACAAGACGTAATTGTAACCGCTTGTGTCAATTTGTTATGGAGACCGAAATCTTTATTAATTTCGGAGTTTGTTTCCAGCACTACGCAACCAATGCAATGACGTCGTCTTGCCACTTACAGCGCTCGTTTATTGTGTTCGCTTGCGTGCCAAGCAAACGGATACACATGTTACAGGCTACGCTTTTTTTTGTCTATTTCTTACTCAAGACTTTCTGTAGATAAGAGTAAAATCAATGTGCTGGATGCCTGGCAGGAACTATTAGACGTCATCATGTCCATTAAATTTGTGTAGAAGATCAAAAAGAGTAAAAAACGCTCCGTCAGTTAAGGGGATGCGTCAAACTCGCAAATCTTTGAATCGTGAGGTCAAAATGTCGGCCGCCGTTGAATATATGATCCGATCGTTGGCAAAGGCACAACAAGTTGCTTTCCGTTCACATAAGATGAAAAGAAAAAATAGATGAAAACATGAAAGCATCTGTTACACGTTATTACTTTCATTTTTTGTGCTATTATTGTGGACTTCTTCACCAAAATGCTAAACATATTAATACTTAAGCACTCGCTGTGTATGCTGTGTTTAAAAAATACCTTTTAACAATTAAGCAGCACCCAGTTAGGCCTTTAGCATATAGATATGTCAATATATCGCTTATCTCAGCCCCTTTCGAGAAGGAAAAAGCTTTCATGGAGAAATTACAAATGAATGCGTCAGTTGAGAATTTATCTTCGCTGTCGCAGTAGTTGCCCAACTATTTTTCGTCTGACGGTCCAGTGAGGAAAAAAAAAACCCGGATACATGTGATTGGTAATGTTTCAGCAATTAAAATATTTGAGATAAAAAATAGAATGCAACACTTGAACACTTCAACACTTACTTTATAATCGTGAGCATTATTAACTGCCCAGATATCATTTAAATTCGGAACTGAATATAACGGCCACAGTTAGATCTGTAATCAATTAATTGAAATATTTAAAAAGCGGGTGCCTCAAAGAAGCAAACGAAAAGCTATAAGTTTTGAAATTAGACTATCTGGTAAATGTGAAAGAAAAAAAATTCACGTTGAGCACCTTCAGGCTTTTTGCATCATTAGAACGACGTATATACAGTAAATTTTGAACTGTATCCAAATGAAATTTGTATGAATAGCTTTCTGTTTTCCCATATTTATAAACTGAACAAAACACATCCACCAGTATTACTTATGGATAAATACATAAATAAAAATAAACATTATGAAACAGATGAATCAGTGAATTGTTTTTTTCGAATACAAACTAATCGCACATCATACCAGTAGAACTTGCTGACATTAAAATATTACACTTACTTGAAATAATCTTTTACATGCATTCAAATATGCATTTCATTCTTGTTCACTTGTCGTAAGACTTCAAACTACTTTGTATTTTTGGGTTCGGTGCGTTAGGTATGACATGTCATTTTTACCTGATTATCGCATGCTAACGACAGCATCTAATAGCTTTATTCAGACCTCATTTTCAAATGACCATATATTTATAATATTTCTTTGATTATATAATATATCTCTGACTGGAAAGTGAAAACAAAGATTTAAATCGTGTTTTAATATTTTTTTCAACACTTCGGTGTCATTGTGACATCAGTCCTTAAGTTGAATTTAACGATAAAGCAAACAAAAATACACAGCTGACTTCAAGCAATAAAACAAACATTAAAAAGCTATTTGAATCTTCATATTTTCCAAATTATCATCACTTTAAAACTTACACGCTCCACAAAGGGCATTCATATCGGCTCCTAGTCAAAGCGGCGGTCAGTGGTACGTTTGGCCTTATCTGGCTGCTACCAGGGCTCTCAAGCGGAGAAGCACTCCTTCTTTCAGGTTTTTTTTATAGTTTATTCTTAAATAAAATTCCAGGCATTCCAAGCATTAGGCAGAGCTTGTCCGAGTTGGTTCAAATTTGTTGTAAGACCAGTAGATTCGGTCAGTACAGATGACGTGTTACTTAATTTTTTTTTTTGGAATCATTTAAGGAAGTACCATTTGAATGTTATTAGCGCCATCATGTTTTAAGCACCTTCATGTTTTTGCACAAACATCATTAGTATGACGCTTATACTTTTTGAGCTGGTGTAAAAATGAAATTTGTATGAATGATTTCCTGCTTACTCTATATTTATAAACTGTACAAAAACACACCCACCAGCATTATTTCTCGATGAATACACAGATTAAAAAAAGAATCTTGTGAAATAGATGGATCAGTAAATTGTTTTTACGAATAGAAATGATCTAAATGCACATGAGACCAGTAGACCCTACTTGCATTAAAACATTACATTTATTTGAAATGGTATTTTACAAACATTGATATATATATATATATATATATATATATATATATATATATATATANCTAAAGACAAAAGGCCGACGTTCCCGCAATTGAGAACGGGAATTCACATCTAAACCATCTATATTGTGAATGACCGCTCGCAGGGGCGCACTACAGTGTTATCGGCAATGATATCCTGATCGTATCATTGTCTTGAATCAACTGACGCATTACCTTTGAGCTGGACAACGCGGCCATATTTGGTGACGAACTTTTCAAAAATTATCGAGTACCACATTTTCAAGGTCGACGAAGTTTTCAAAGGGAAAAAAATTACATCGGCGGAAAATTGTCGGCCGACGAAATTTTCAAGAACGACGAAATTTTCAAGACTTTACCGTACTGCTGTAATGATTAAGATCGTGTAAGATCACTTGTGAACTTAAATTGCACTTAAAGACCAAATCTAGCCCACTAGTGCTAGTTAGTCCACTCTTCTAAATGAGGCCATAGTACAATAGTTTCATTGGGAATAAGATCTAAATATACTAGAACATTTTTGTCCCAATGTTGGATCTGAATTTTGATACAAGTATCTCTCATGACATGATACCGGTGAATGAATATATCATTTGATGGGTGGTATACTCTTTTACTGAATTGGTTTTAAATCTATATGAGCTATAAACTGGCCCATACCTCAGACTTTACGAAAGGCCAAAAAATCTGTCAGACATTCGGTCTGACAAGCTTGAAAATTCTGTCAGACCGAAACAAAATCTGTCAGACCAAAGTAAAATATTAGAAATATGAACCATTATTCATGTTTTCATGTGTATTTTCTAACGTTTTAAATCATTGACATTAAATCAAATATTAAATTTTTGATATATATTTATTTGTAAAAAAGTAAAATAAGAAAGAAAAACAAAAAAAAAAAAAAAGACAAAAAATTACTTGCATAACAAGTTGTTTTTTATTTAATGAAAAAGACGCTGTGGAATGACACAAGGACTAAAAACTATACAAGTATGAAGAATGTGTAGCTAGTAATATCAAATGCATGTCCATAAAAACGTCTGTTAATCAGATAACCATTTCACGTTTTTTTTGGCAATAACATATGCATTTTGAAACAGCACAGTAAGGCAGTCTCTTTCATCCAATTGAAGCTTTGACAGGGACTGTCCAGCCCGAGTCAAAGTTCCTTCTTCATTTTATTTCTTTTTTTATAAAAAGAAACTCAAACTGTGAGCTTTCCTCCAAGTTCATGTGCACTTTCTCCAACTCGTGGTGAACGGTACATGCAAATACTGTACGTACATATGTTCCATAATTTAAGAACCCGTAAAGCTGTAACATTTATGTTGCTATTGATCAAAATGATAACTTTAGTACTCCTGACACTCGGCACACTCTATTTTCCTCTCCTGCAGAACACAAGTCCGCCAGGGCCTACCTTCTTTCCAATTTTAGTAAACTTCCGTTTCTTTTCCTCAATTCGTTTCATTTTTGCCACGCTTTGCACCAACGAAGTGTTTAAAGTTCAACAACGTCATTTTCTAAACAAAAGGCTTATCCATGAGTTCTCTGTACGACTGATAATGAAGAAACAGAGGATCAAGTCTGTAAAAACGCAAATAGCACGAGCACATGTGTTGCGGCCATTTTGTCATGTAGGGGGTATTACGAAAACGAAAACGAGACTGTACATTACATCATCCAGGAATCCCCCAACCTCAGCCAGTCACAAAATAGTATTTCTGAGTGAAACTGAGGTTAATAAATTATGTATAATTAGCTGGGAACTCCCCGAGATTTTCATCTCGTCTCTCTTTTCGAATGAAGTAAAATATATCGTCCAGAAAAGAAACAACAACGTATTCCTTATATTTACACATTCCCAGTCAGTTTGAAAACTCGCCGGACATAAGGTCCGACGATACAGGATTTTTTATCGGACCGAGACGAAATTTGCCAGGCATGTCCGACGGTCCGACGCCTTTCGTAAAGTCTGCATACCTCAATGTCTTATAACCAGTGTTTGCCTCTTAGGAAAATAAGTTGCTGGACCGAAAGCTCAGCCATCTTGAAAATTAGCTGGCTAGAATACCTGCTGGGTGGGAAAACTTCTCTGCCCATTCTGAAAGTTGTCTGCCCCGGGCAGACGGTCCAGCCTTAATTTCTAACACTGCTTATAACATGTTGTCACTGCCTGTGAACTGTTATAATTTGAATTGATCATGGTGACATCTTGTGTAACACCTGGCGATGATTTCATGGCTTTAATGAATTGTAACGTCATTGATAAAAGCTGGCTTGAATTAAGTAGGCAGTTTTGTTCTTTCTCTTCACTGAAAAGTTATATAATAAGACATATTGTGAAGTACTCTTTTGGGTAAACTGTTATCTTCAGTTTTTGATACTGGAAAAATGATTTGCTTATTAATGCCTTTTAAAGGTGGAAGAAATGTAATTGGTGTTCAAATTAAAGTAACAGGTCATGCTCTCATCCAATTAACTGATCTGCCCCATAATTAGCTTGGCGTGGCCGATGACATGCCACTTGCCGTGACGACATGCTGGGGCCTTTTCTTAGCTCTCCTTGACGCAAGTCCGCTGTAGCAGCTGTCAAGATGGAGGATCTTCCCAGCATTCCCAGGTCAGGATCTTGAGGACGGCAGCTGTGACAGGCCATTACTTTAGTTATTAGAATACAGATGATCTCTGTGTGTGTGTGTGCAGTTACTGTTGGATGCAGTATCTTACAGGATGAAGTCTGATCCTGTCAACAAGTGGGAAGATATGAAGATTGGGAACAGTGCATAACTCGGAAGGATTTAAATGTTGGAGGGGATTGCAGTTACATTGGAAATCTTTCCATCAGGACCATTTGAAATTGACTGTACAGTAAAAAAAAATTGAGGAATACAAACAAATTGTTAATATTTTGTACAGAATCCATAACAACTTCACAACCTTTTTTTAGCTTTTTGAGGAAGAGGATTAATTAACTGCGTAAAATACCATAGATGCCATAGTTAGTAGTTGACTTATTGCTGACAGATCATAAATGCAGAACTTTTGTTATAACTACTTAAAAAGGAGTAACTGACTTATTTCTACATGACTTTTTGGGTAAAAACCAGTCTCTGTGAGCAGCAATGGAGAAGAATTAGATGTGTCTAGTGGGCAGTTTTACCTCTACGAAACAGGAATATCAGCTTCATAGGTGTCGTGCATTTTGTGTTTTATCTTAGCGCAGTAATCTCTGGGCAATATGTAATGTTTTGACTGAAGTTTTCTTCATTCATTACTAATGTGACACAAGGCACAAAGATGCAGGTTGTGGAACTATTATACCAACTTACATTGAGTGGATTGAAGAAAAATCTGTGCCAGTTTCATCAATATTAAACCAGCATCTGCAAAATAACAAGTCAGATCAGGGAACTATCATTTCAGAAAAGAATTGTATTGCAACGAATTTATGTTGATAAATGCACTAGGCCAACAGTAGCTATGCTTTTAACAAGGGTACATTTGAATTAAACCCTGTTATATTTCCTTCAAAATGAGCAGCTGTCGTAAGCTGATCGTTTACTGGCAAAATGGGGCACAAGGTGGCAGCGCTAGTATGAACGACAAAAACTACACCACTTTGCCGCAGTCCACTAAAACTTTATCAGGGAGATATGTGAAGAACTCCTCACCCAGAGACAAACGTCGATCCAGATCACCAATTTCTGTTTCTAGTCTAAACCCACCAGCTGTGGAGAAATTTTTCACTGGTTTGGGCACCTTCAAACTGGTCCCGCCATCACCGCCAACGAGATGGAAAAGCAGTTTTGGAAGCATCGGCAAAAGGGCGAAAAGCATAGCTGCTCTCCACATCCCACCAGACACTGACAGCGAGGAAGGCGAGGTGGAGGACGCTCCCAGCCCAACTGGTGGTCTAAATAAGAACAATATTTTCTTACGAAATGATTGGGTCCACAGGAGTCACAGCACTCTGGGGCCTGGCGGAAAATCAAAAGCGGTCCGACTGATCACCCTGCGAAAAAAACAAAATGGCAGAGAAGAGGAGAGTTCAGGGCCACAGTATTTGAGCAAAATCACCCTGAGTACCCAAAAATACCCAGATTCTGATGATTCCAGTAGTAAATATGCCACCCCCTATGTCACACTCAAGAAAAGGCACATTGGGGGGAGTGCGTCCACTTGTTATAGCAGCCTCAGCGGCTCTTCCAGGTATGGAGGAGATACCACAGAATGTTCATGTGATAGTAGTGAATTTTGTGTCTCTTCAGGAGGGGAGGTAGATGGCGAGGTGGACCAGGAGGAAGAAATAGTGCAGCCAAGGGTGACCTTGAAGAATTGGGATCCTGTAAGCATTGTTTGTAAATTTTTGTAACCATAATGATTGTTTTTTTTTGTTTGTTTGTTTGTTTTTTATTTACCACTAAA
Organism: Lingula anatina; assembly: GCF_001039355.2. The sequence goes on from NW_019774447.1 coordinate 76,463, forward strand.
CTTTCGCTGTTCTAGTATTCTCTAATTCTATTCCTCTTCATGGCATTCTGACACTAATTGAATTTTGATCTTTTGAATCTGACTGTCTTTCTTCTTGACTTTTGTTAATCTTTTCACATGCTTCTACTCTATCACACGGGTACTGCATATATATATATATATAATGATCCCTTTGTGTGTCTAAGTTGCTGTCCTGCACAGCTGTTGTTTACCCTTAAACTGCCAAACCATATTTTTGTTTTTTTCTGGATGTCCTGTGTTAATCTTTCTATTAAATTTTCAATTTGTTGTATTTTTATTTATGGAAGGCAAAGGGGATAAAACATTACTGCCATATGTACAAATATGGGTCTCCAAATTAACGTAGATATCCATTTTAAGAAAAAAAAAAAAAGCTCTAACATCCTTGAACGTCACTGCCAAAAGTGCATGTCTGCGTATTTCTGCTTGACGCCTGCCAAGGTGCCACACCTTGGAGAGTTAAATGTCAGTATACTATACCAATAGGTCAGCCAAATATATGTGTTAAAATATTGGTCATGGTGGCAGGTGTTCAGCCCCTCATGTCTGCTTGCTATCATGGCAGTTTTCACCACACAATTTATCTTTTTGATTTTTCATTTATTTACTATGGTCTATTTTCTTATTATATATATATTTTTTTCTCTATTTTTCATTTATTAAAGTGTTGTCGACTATTTTCTTAGCCTGTTTTTTGCATCTCCATTATTATGTTTTTGGGTGATATTTAAGATCTTCCTGAATATATTTTAAGTAGTGAACTCTGCATTGTGACCTTTCTGTACATCGTTTTAGTTGGTCACAGGAAAAAAAAACGAAAAAAAAAAAAAACGATGGAATGAAGACGTTTCTCCATATTCCATATCCATAATCATACTATTGTCACTTAAATGTTTAAGTTTTTCTTTCTCTTATGTCTTTTGTAGGTGAAATTGATGAAGGAGATATATAGAATAAAACTTGAACCTCAGGTACGTGTTTTTCTGACAGATTTTTATTGTTTATTTTTCTCATTTAAGATGAACTGAAATAATTCGTAAACAAACCATTTTTATCGACATAAACAAGAATTACAAGTATTAACTGACCTTTGAGTGATAGTAACCACTTACTTTGGAACTAAAATATTAGTGGAAGTATGTTTCGGCCCACATATCAGGACTACATATCAATGGTAGACCTGGTAGACCTGTGAATGATTTTCACTCTGGGTAGTAAAGTAATAGTAAAGTAAATTCTTTGGCAACATGAACAGTCTTATTGATAAGGAATTACAAGGTAAATTATTCCTGGTTTGTGTAAAGTACCAAGACAAAAATGATTACGTATATCACCAAGTTGTTAAGATTTAGAAAGTAGTCTCTTAACCACCATTTGACTTCTACTTTTATTTTGTGTCCAGGAGGATGAAGACCTTGCCACCAAGTTCATTACCATGGAAGGTTACATGGAGAAATTACCCATGGGAAAGAAAAAAGCTACATTGCTTAAAACATGGAAGAAAAGATACTTCCGAGCCAAAGAAGGAAATTTGTTCTATTATGATGTAAGTTAAAAAATTGGTAACTATAAAGTTGAAGTGACATTCACAAACATTAAAGAGAAAACAGGGTTGGATATTGCTCATTATATTACTCTCTAAAGGTACAACATCACTTAAATACTATATTGAGGGCTTGCACAAATAACCCTGTGTTTCCTGTGTTAGGAAACAGAATTACCCCCTATTGAAATTATGCCACTAGCATCGTAGATTTAATGTATTTTAGATACTTCTTAATAAGAAAACTTCAGCATGAATAAGATTATGTATGTCTACCATTTTTCATTAGAAAAGGTGATGAAGTAAAACATTCTTTAAATTTTAAGTAAATAACAGTTTTATCTAAAATCTCAGCACAGACTTAACAATAACTCAAAGTACATTTTCTTCATTCTTTACAAATTAGGACACGGAGGTAGGTAATGGTGTCATGGCTACATGTTGTGTTGCCATGGCTACATGTTGTGTTGCCATGGCTACATGTTGTGTTGCCATGGCTACATGTTGTGTTGCCTATGTGTTCAGCCATTGCAGCCATTGATTTCATGCAGGATTTTGGAGCTATTTGGGGGTCCCTGGTTCAGTATAACATACTAACATTCCTGGTGCCATGTGTTTTATTGCCTAAGCTTGTTTTGACATACCTGGTCTCGTATCCATGGTGTATCTGTTGTATACAGTTGGTAAACTGGTCTAGGTTTATTACTAACCAAAATACATCTTTATATCAACATGGAAAATTGACCTGGTTAACTGTTCTACCCTTTTGAAATCTTTTTGCAGAACACATCCCATTGGATTGAGTCACTGAGAAGGGTAGTCTGTTTCCTTACTATTAATTTTAAACACTGGCAGTCCTTTTTGCCTTGGAGAAGTTCCACTCTGAATCCAAATTTGATCTAAGTTATATGAAAACATGTAAATTCACTGTAAAATGGTCCAGTTTTTCAGAAAATTCCACCTTCTATTTACCACTTACAAGTGGACCAAATTTCCAAATACCATTTTTAGTTCACACTTTCTTACTTAACAGGTTTGTGCCTGGAGCCACCCATTCCTTTGTAATTACTAAAACGGTTGGTCTCAGACCACTTTTGGGTTCAAATTATTCTTTTAATACCCATTCCCCAGTAACATGGCTTGGTATTGTGAGTAAAGACCCAAAACCCTTAACACTCAAGAGGTGACCTTTTGGTAATGTGGTTACAATTTTTTGAGAGAGGGGATAGGGCCAATACCTACTAACAATTCATACTTTATGTGGGGAACAATATTTTTTAATACATAAGCAATATTATTGTTGTCCTGTACAAAATATCTTGTCAGAATCCTCTTAGTATCTAAACATTTTGTTCCTATTGGAGCTAACCAGTATACCATTCCTATGGTCTAATGTTGGCCTAGGTTGTTAGCAGTACAGTGTTTAGAAAACTTTATAGAAAATAAGCAAAGTTATGAAAGTAAAGGTGTACTTATAATGTTGAACCTAGTCATGGAAGTTAAAGAGTGATACGGTAAAGTCTTGAAAATTTCGTCGCTTAAAAATTAATTAATATTTTTAATTGTGTAAATCCGACTAATTTTTCAAAATTACCTCTCCCCGACTCCTGGGTATGACGAAATTTTCAAAAATTCGGCCTTTGGGCTTTTATCCTTAGCGACTGTTATCTTTGACCCTCCTATATTGTGGGATATTTAAAACTACTTCCTAAGTCGTTTTCTGGTGGTAAATAATAATATATTTATTACTGCATCTCGATTAAGCTTAATTTAACTTACTGTACCCGAAAATGTGTTGAGAATTATCTTCTCGGTAAGAAACATACCTCCTGATAGAGGAGAAGGATCAAGATAAGCTTAATTGCCTCCTTGCATTATAACCTGACCGCGACATATTTAAAAAAAATTATGCACTTGGCAACGTTTGTTGCATGCAGGGCTTTTCCCAGGATTGAATGTCAGGCCTTCTAAAAGTACCATCTATAACTTCCTAAAAATTTACAGGGAGTTAAAATAATTGCTCCCGCAGACGATCTTCCGCAATTTAAGTTTCTTGAACTTATATGAAAACTGAACGATCTCCCGATGATGATATGAAAATTGCCTTTTCGTCTCGCTCGGATCGCGAACGATCTCCCTCTGACGATCTTACGCGAACAAAGTCCTGGCGATATATTACGCAAACGATTCTTCGCCGAAGATACATGTATGCCGTGAGCGGGGAAGGGGGGGGGTTAAAGATGANCCTTTAGATAAGAGTTCCATAGGGCATCCGGTAGGAGATTTTCGGAAGTGTTTTAAGGCACATAAGTATACAGTATATATAACAGGTACATATCTCCAATTAAAACATTCCAGATGGTAAAGTGGTGGACACACTGGTGTTTGTTAGTACTGACTACGACAACTACGCCGTCACTTACGAAAAATCACCGAGTAGTCAATATCCAAGAATGATCACTTTATGGTCTCGCACCAAAACTCTACCCAGCAACCTCTCAACCAAATTCAAAGAAGTCTTGAAAGAATCGTTTTGTCTCGATCTCGACAATCCCACTCTTGGGCGATGGGTTTTCACAGTGAGGCACGTCGAAGGTAAGAAGCACAATCATGTGATACGTTTTCATAGAAACCCATTCACAGTCAGCCCGTTTCACACAAAAAAATTTAATCCCAAAACTGATCTTAAATTTAAGAACACAATCATCGTCCACTTTGACACAAAACGAATCGAAACATTGTAGTAGTCCGAGTGAAAGTAAAATATTCTTTTATAACAGCTCGCGCCTTATCAGCATAAGTGCTCCAGTCTATGCCTTAAATGAGTCCCATTCTATTTTTCTGTTCCAGCCTGCCCGTTTTGAGACAAGGCATAACGTAAGGCAAAAATGGGATGTGGACAGAAAATGTCGACAATATGCCACAATTTTTTGTAGTCGATATTCATTTTGCCTTTAAAAATAAATTCGAAATATAAACGTGCAATGCGTACTTCTTGATGCCAGCTTTATAGACACACGCACGCACTCACGTAGACACTCGCTATATATTTGGAATCCCGGAAATTTTAACAGTTCTCCTTTGGCCCTGTCCTAGTTATATCGGTAAAATGGTGCACCAAACTCTGCTCTGTTTGCGTATATGGTACTTTGAGAAGATGGCTTTGCAAAACAGCCCTTCATGTTCTCAGCCTTATCTGACTTATCTTACGCGGTAAGTTATTGTGGGATGATTACGTTTGGCAAGAATAAATGTCCGGTCAGCCTGAGAACGAAATTGAAATACCAAGCAGTGAAGGGTGCTTTAATCGAGAGGGTAACCCCAACGGCATATGTGGGACGAAAAAAAATCTTGAAACAACAGTCGCTTCTTTAAGCGAAGGGCGCAATGGTGGGTCATGCATGTTAAACACAGGGCTATGAATTTTCCCAACTAACACACTTGATATTCCTGAATATCCTATAAAAGCTGTCGAGTTGTAAGTCTAACGTTATAATAATTTCGTATTTTGGCATGGCGATATCTTTAGAAATGCACTGTTCATTTAATTTTGGCTGCAACAGTGTGACATATATCAGTCACCTGGTTCATAGAAAGAAAAAAATTGTACAGTGATCGATGATGTGGAATACATAAAACATATAAATATATAGGATACAGAACTGTAGTGCCCAAACAGTCATGTACAATATCTTCCCACAGATCAGGATAATAAAGATTAGCATTAGCCAAGAGAGCAATCGGGAACAGAGGAAGATCAGAGACATTTGCGAGACAATTATGACAAACAGGCACTGACGGGCTGTACATGTGGCGAAACTTCAAGACAAACCACTGGACCACAAGAACAACGGAGTGGATTCCGAGAATGGCCAGATGGAGGGACTATATTCCACCATCTGGGACCCACCTGGCCAAACCAGGCCATGCCAATGCAAGGGCCATTACCTGCAGAGGGAGGTGCCCTTCCAGTTGGCCCTGGATTGATTGATTGATTGGTTAATTGATAGATATAATATATAGAAAAAATAATTCCCTGATGGAGATATCCTGTTAGACGTCAAAATATTGGTAAATCAATTCCAAGACATATCAGATCTATTGGAAGCAAAAAAGACAGAATTGAAAAACATCAGACAGAAGAAACTAAAAGGTATCCTTTTGCGAGCAAAAGCAAGGTGGGTGGAAGAAGGTGAGAAGCCGACAAAATACTTCTGTTTTCTAGAATCTAGACACTACGTGAACAAAACTATACAAAATCTAGAACTGCAAGACGGAACTGTTATTTTTGATCAAAAGGAAATACTTAATGAAGCTAAATTATTTTATGAACGTCTGTATTCCTCAAAAATAGGAGAAAACACAAGGTTGATATATGACCTAATGTACATCACAGAAAAACGAAATATTCCAGGCTTGCTTGTTTTGATTGATTTTGAAAAGGCTTTCGATTCGGTTGACTAGGATTTTATAATTAATGTACTGGACTTCTTCAATTTTGGTGACGCAATTAAAAAATGGTTTGGGATATTAAGTTTCGACTGCAGCGCCTCCATTAGTCAGTGCGGTCATTTATCCGAATACTTCAGAATCTCAAGAGTATGCCACCTGGGTGACCTCCTCTCCCCGTACATTTTTATTTTATGTGCTGAAATACTTCCGTTATTGATCAAGAATAATAGTGATATTACTGGTATAAAGATAGAGAATACAGAATTTAGAATATCACAATATACTGACGACACTACCCTCACGGCAGCAGGCTCATTTCTTGCAGCATTTTATACACTTGATTTTTTTTTCAAAAATATCAGGTTTTAAAATTGGTCAGACATGTTTGAATTTAATTAGCTTCAGCAAAATAATATATTGCACTTTTTTCTTGTTTAATAATCTATTGTAGTTTTGGTTGAATACATTGTGGTATTGATCTTTATTATTATTATTATTATTATTATTATTATTATTATTATTATTATTATTATTATTTTTACACCTATTGTTCATGAGATTATAAACTTATATTCGAGTGTTTGAGAGAGAGTGTGTGTAAGAGAAAGAGTGAGTGTGCATTTACCATACTTAGGTATGTGTACATTCTTGTACTGAAATTTTTCAATAAAAAAATGTCTGTCACGCCTAGTAAAGCTGTAAGGGGGTAATTATCTTTACCCTCTAGCTGATTCGGTAGAGACTCCCCAGGGAGTTCTAGATGGATTGATCTAGGCATGGGAACCGAGTCATAGCCTCTCCACTGATAACAATCTTTTTCAAGAATGAGCGTTGTGTTTTGTGTTAAGTAAATGTTGATCCTTGCCTTCTCACTCCCACAGCTGC